>PISX010005244.1:0-101875 GCA_004024625.1 Mellivora capensis
TATCATCCTTTCCCAGGCCGCCACCATCTCTTGCTTGTGGCACCAAACGCCGCCCTCCAATGCGCTCCCTTCTTCTTCCCTTGCCCTCCTACCATTCCTTCTCTTTGCAACTGGACCCATCTCTCTAATGCAAACTTGTTCAGGCCACTCTGCTACTTAAAACTCCTACTGCCATTAGGATAAAGTCCAAATTCTGATCCCATGGTTTGCAAGGTTCTGCAATACCTGTACCTTGATTATTTCTCTAGCTTCACTTCCCATCAGTCTCCCATTCCTGTCCTGTACTCTAAGATGCTGCTCTGTGGTCTTTTTCTAGATGTCCACTTGAGTCTTTTTCCTTGGTGCTTCTGCATATAACTTTCACTCCGCCCAGAGCTCTCTTTCTCTACCTTTTGATCAGGCTTTAGCTTAGATATCACCGGAATCTTTCCTTGATTCACCTAAGCTGTGCTGAGGACCCCTCCTCGGTGCCCCCACGGGTCCCTGTATTCCTCTGTCATAGAGGCATAATTAACAGTTTGCAGTTGACCTTTGAACAACATAGGTTTGGACTGTGCAGATCTACTTATGTGTGGATTTTTTTTGATCACTACAGTAGAGTACTGTAAGTGTATTTTCTCTTCCTTACGATTTTCTTGCTAACATTTTCTCTTCTCCAGCTTACTTTATTGTAAGAATATAGTATATCATGCATATAAGATACAAAATATGTATCAATCAACTATTTATATTATTGGTGAGGCTTTTGGCCAATAGTAGGCTATTAGTAGCTACATTTCTGGGGAGTGAAAATTTATTTGTAGAGTTTTGGCTACATGGGGCATTGGTTCCCCTAAGCCCCAGGTTGTCCAAGGTCAACTGTGGGCTCTGTAAGGGCAGGGGCCATGTCCATTTTTTCCCATGCCTAGCATGCAGCTTAGCAATTAATGGATGTTCATAAACAGTTGCAAATGAATGGGTAAGTAAGGGAGTGAATGAATGTCAGACATTCTGTATCTCCGGTGTGAGGATTCTACTGGTGCCTCAGCCTTCAATAAATTTTCTAGGTTTTCCTGGGAAGCAGCTCCCCCCAGTTTTCTTATTTGATTTCCTCCAGACATGCAATGTAATCTTCCAGATACATTGGGGGCAAAGCAGCCAAGTTTAAGGGGTTGGAGGATGGGGCAATAGGGTAGTGGTGGTACTCATGTTCCTGGTGAGTTAGTAGTATTGCTTGTGTAGCTGAAGGCTGTTTTTTTGTGCCTACAAAGCAACTTCACCTTTTCTTTCTTTCTTTCTATCAGGTCTGTCTCTTTCAAGCGGAATGTCAAGTCCATGAGGACTGATGCCAAGTTTTCTACCACTTTTGAAGGATTCCAACTTTGCTGGCCCAGTGATCAACACTTGATAAGCAGAATCCCCAGGGGCTGATTGAAAGTTTGTGTTCAGGGGGATTGAATGTTTTGTTTGGTTCACCTTGTCAGAGGTGGCAAAGTTTGGCTGTGCATTGTTTGCTGATGATTTTGAGGTTCATTGGCAAAGATAACCAGACTAGAAGTGTGCTTTTGTCCTTGTTTTACAGAGGTGAGGGGTGTCCTCTTGAGTGAAGGCATTGCCATATGTTAATATTGGGTTATTGTTATAATAACTTTGCTCTGGGAATAAAGTGTCTTCCCAGGTCTTTGCTATTCATTTTAATGTGTAAACATGTCAACAACTGAGTCTCCTTGGAAAATCCCACCAGCCACCTCTGAAAAGAGAAAGGGGGAGTTTTTCATGTGGGGGAAGAGATTACGTACCCCTGTGAATTTCTTATTCTGCATAATTGATATCACATTTTTTTACTTCACTGTGCCTTTTAGTCTTATCCTTGGGTTTCACTAAAAAGAGACCCTTTGCAGCTTATCCTGGAAAACCTGTGGATCAATTTATACGCTGTGTCAGAAACACTGAGATAGGCAACACAACATACTATAAAAATTCAAATGTGTGTGAAAAGAGTTAACCTAAGGTTCAACTTGAGAGTTACAGAATTCTTTAGTAAATGATCTGAGTAAACATTTAGATGTGTTAGAGAGATTCTAAGCGGAATCCTTTTGTGTCCTTCATACACTGTGAATATGTAACCCACGTTTGATCTCGTTTAATAATTTGCATTTTTCATATTGTATTCTTCTGAGATCAGGTACAATAATACTGAGAGATCACCTACCTATATCATTTTTTTGGTAGGCCTCAGCCACATATTCTCCAATATGTACAGTTATATACCAGTGTTGTAAACATTAGTGTTATTAACCATGTTTTTTCTGGTTGTCCTTAGGTACATGGAAGGATTTCACTTCCTGGCCTCTTTGAGGTTAGGTGGGACCTGTAATGTGTGAGTAGTTGCTACAGACTGAATGTTTGTGTGCCCTCAAAATTCATATACTGAAGCCATGTGATAGTATTTGGAGGTGGGGTCTTTGGGAGGTAATTAGGTCATGAAGATAAAGCGCTCAGGAATGGGATTGCCCTTACAGGAAGAGACACAAAAAATAATAAAGAATGAAGTAAAGAATAACCGAAGAAACAACAGCAGCAGCAAGAGGAAGGGGAAGGGGAAAAGGAGGGGGAAGAGGAGTTGGAAAATAAGTGACACCATAGAGATGCTCTCGCTGCCTTGTAAGGATACAAGACAATACCCATCTGTAAACCAGGAAGAGGGCTCTCACCAGGAACCAATTTGGTTAGCATCTTGATCTTGGACTTTCCAGCTAGAAATAAATTTCTGTTAAGACACAGTCTATGTTATTTTGTTATAGCAGCCCAATCTGATAAGACAGTAGTGGTGATATATCACTTTTAAACCAGAGAACTTAGTTACCAATGGTAGACTCTCTGGAGCATTCTCTTTCCTTCAGGCTGGGTCCAGGAGTGATCATAATGAGCAGAGACGTCTGCCAACTTATGAAGGACATGAAGAGAGAATGAGATATATTTGTTATCTTAAGCCACTGAGATTTGAGGATTGTTACTCCAGCGGATCCTAGCCCATCTTGATTCATAAACCCTGGTGTAGCATGGGCCTTGGTTCCATACAGAGGAGAAATCAGGGATGTTAATCTTAAAGTCTGTCATGCTAGAGGAGCCATTTCACCATCTGTAGTATCCCTCTAAGACTATTTGGGGGCTAATCAACCTGGGAAGGATTTGTGTCCTCTCAGCTCTCTAATAACTGGAATCCTGGAAGGTAATCAGGAAGGTGATACCATTCATTCCTTTCGAGAAACCCTCCAATCTTGTCTCTTCCAGACTGGAGATACACAGAACTACAATGCAGATTTTGGGAAACAAAAATTTGAGGTCATCAAGGGTCATGAATTCCTCAGTGACTATTCTGCTAACACCCTGTACTCTGGGTCATGAGGTGGCCACCTGACCCAAAGTGGGTTAATCAGAATCGTTATTCCAGAATTTTTATACTAAGCTATATACACAGCTATAAGATATAAGCCCAGATCTGTTTAAGCCTTCTTTTTTCCCCCTCCTCATGTAGAAAATCTGACAGGAGGAGGTAGAAAAGGAAACATTCCAAGAGAAGCAGCAATGAGAAATAGAGAAATGGAGATCTAGAGATAGTGAGAACAAGCTGATGGTACTTATGTTCCTTCATCCAGTCATCAATGCGGCCAACTCCTTCTCTATCATTGATACATTTTTGGTTTTTGGGACAATAAAGGTACCTTCCAATCCCACTGCTTATTCAGCTTAAACCAGTTATATTTGAACCACTTGTAAATAAGTAAATCTTGATTAGTGAAATGGTTTAAGCAACTCTTTTTCTTTTTCTTCTTATCCTAATGTGATTTCCTAACCCTTTTATATCATGACACGAATAAAAAGTGATAATATCTGTATGACACCTGGGGGAAAATAGAGGGTATGTATATGAGACTTACTGACAACATCCATTACTTTTTTTTCTCATGTAATTGAAAGAAAGATAAATACAAAATGTTAAAGAAGATATTAAATGTGGGGCACCTGGGTGGCTCAGGCGGTTAAGCATCTGCTTTCCACTCAGGTCATGATCCCAGGGTCCTGGGATTGAGCACTGCATCGGGCTCCCTGCTTAGCAGGGCGCCTGCTTCTCCCTCTCCCTCTGCCTGCCTCTCCCCCTGCTTGTGCTTTCTGTCTGTCTGTCAAATAAATAAAATCTTAAGAAAGAAGATATTAAACATGTGTGTCAAATACACATAAAATATTTTCAAAAATGTTTCATGAAAAACATGAGCTTCCTTCAATATAACTTTTTTTTTTTAACAGAGAGAGAGAGACAGAGGGAGAAGCTTAAGCAGGCTCCACACCCAGCGTGTGAACCAGAAGTGGGCCTCCATCTCACCACCGTGAGATCATGACCTGAGCCAAAATTAAGAGTTGGACGCTTAACCAACTGAGCCACTCAGGCACCCCCACTTCGATATAACTTTTTATATGGGATGTTGTGTTTGAAGTGATTATACACATTCCCTATTAGGATTTGGGTGATGATTCTTTGAATTCCTCATGGACCCCATTGACAAGAAACTTTGTTCCCACAAGTAGATGGTAAAGATGATTTAAACCTGGAGGGCACCTGGCTGGCTCAGCTGGTAGAGCATGTGATTCTAAATCTCAGGGTTGAGCCCCACATTGTGTGTAGAATTTACTTTAAAAAACCGTTTTTTTAAAAAAGACAATTTAAACCTTGTTTTACAGTCATTCCAAAATTTGCAAGAATTAGCATATAGAGTCATTTTCCCTTATTGATAAATACTATGATGAAATATCTTTTGATGACACGAATGGTTTTCAATCCAGTTGAACTCTTTTATGTCAAGCACAGTATTTTGCTGTCATGATGATGCTACAATTTGCAGAACACACATGGCTAAGTTGGGTGCAACTGAAAGGGCACAGCAAACATGCTAAGTGTGTGACATGTGATGATGTGAATTTGAGTCTGTTACTTGGAACGGTAGCCTCTAACCCAGCAGTTCCCCTCCTCACTCTTTCCCCTGGTCTCCCCCAAATTGATGTCCTGGTGGTGGAGCACCTCCTTGGTCTTCTCAGCGTGAAGAAATGGAGTCTCGATCACCAGAACTACCCTTTATGCTGGCTGGCTGTGAAGACTGTAGGGTAGATTCCAGATTCTGATCTACAGGGTCTGTCTTTTGAAAAAAAAAACAAAAACCTATCTCAGCCACCAGCAGCTGGGACAACTAGCTTGGGGGCTCTGGCTCTCCTAAGCCCTACCTGATTGCCCCAAACACTAAAAAGATCAATAATCCGTGCCTACTTCTAATCCACTGAAAGCACCCCAGTATGTCAGGACCCATGGATTGGAAAGCTCTGCTTTATCTATGAAATCTTTCACTAGAATTCCATGAGGAGATGGCAGGAAATTTTGCCATTTTGGGCCTTCAGAAGAAGGATGTCTTACTGGCACTCTTGCTTGCTGTCTCTCAACCTCTCTCTCTAAAGTGCTCCCAGTATTTGTTCTTCAGCCCCTCTAGCATTCCCACTTCTTTGGGAAACTATACTCGTGTCCTCAAGAGAAAGAGTTTCCAGAGTGTTTTTGTTTCTTCATCTGAGTGGAGATGGAGGCTTGCCACTACCCAGGTCAGCCAGGCTTTGAGGCTGAAGCCTATGGGTGGCATGACCTGCCTGCTGCTGAGTACAGCAGTACTTCTGTTACTACCCCCAATACGTAGAGAGGTTTCTGTGCCAGCATATGTCTCAGCCACTATGGCATCCAGGATGGGGTTGGACTGCTGGACTCCTAGCAATGCTGTGTTTTAGCAACAGGGACAACAGCTGAAGAAAACATTTCCTAGGTGGACTGAGCGGGCTTCCAGCTTTCTTTCCTCAAGTCGACAGAAGCCAGTACTGACCCTTTGAAATGAGTATGACCCCTGAGTTTCATAGGACCCTTGCAAGAGGAGGCACCCTAGAGAGTGAAGAAGCATATTCTAATGATGGGTAAGCTGAGGGGCTAGGGATCATTTAATTAGAAAAGTAATAGAAATATAATTGTTTTACTTCAAGCTAGAGAAGTGGTATAAATATTTTTGTACACTTTAAATGTGTTCTTTGCCAAAACATAATTGCCTTAAGCTATTATTGGCTCCTAGCACAACTGGTCTTAAGAGAGATGTGATGGCACATTAAAGTAGTGAAACAAAGTGGGCTGTCCCCTCTGTTAATCTCCCTGGTTGTAGACTTGAAATCTCACTGCAAACCTCACTTACTTCAGGCAAATAATCTCTGCTCTGTTAGCTTCCTCAATCCCGGGTACCCTTAGAAAGATAGAGCTAAACTTCTGTGTTTTTATCCTATTTGTTAGTGGGTTCAGATTTATAGGATTTAATCCACAGTTGATCACTCAATTTGCTGAAGTGCTCCTCCCATGGTCTGGACTGTCTGGGGAACATGAGGAGAAGAGGCAAGTACAAAGGAATGTTAGAACCAGAGTCAAGGTCCAGGGAGTTGCCTTCTTTTCTTCTCCCTGGAATTATAAATATCACTTAGGTCATGAAACTGGTACCTGGGTGAACAGCCAAATCACTGTCTGCCCTCAGCTGGGCTGGAATATCAGCTCACCAGTCTTGCTATTCATGTCTTATTACCGCACATACTTCCTCCTCTATGCTCTCCCTAAGCTCTTTAAGTTCTTCCCATCATAGTACTTAGCACCCCGCTTACTTCTGTGTCTTTGCAGCTGTACTAAAAACTCAGTGAGGTCAGATCCTATGTCTGCCTTGTTTTTCACTGTATTCCATCACCTAGCATAGGGTCTGCTTGGCATAGAGTCAACATTCAATAAATATATGTTGCATGAATTGAACCAAACTCTGTTTGCTTTGGTAACCCGAGCAAATGTATTTCTTTCTTGAATCCTCAGTCTTCCTGTCTGTAAACTGAGGGCTATGGGCTACTCTACAAGGTCTTTTTCCATTCTGACATTAAATGGTTTACTTTCTTCAAATCTCAGTCTCACTCTCAGTAACATTCCTCACCGATGACGTCACTTTCCATTTTGATAATTCCAGAATTGTCCAATGTGAGATCTTGCAACATATCCTGTTCATTTCAAAATTATTTTGCATAAACTCCTTTTTCCCCTTTTATTACCTCTTGTTTCAAAGAAGAAACTTTCTCCTCTCACCCAAACTCCACTCTTCCATATTGTCTACCTCATCCTGCTGTTCTTCTCTGGGATCTTACTTTCACCTGTTCACTCAACAAACACTTATTGAACATCTCCTATGAACCAGATACCATGCTAGTCACTGAGGATAGAACTGCAAGCATCTAATATCTACTTTCAAAGAGCTTAAACTCTTCCTATACCGTATCTCTATAGATGCTCTCAAATCTTAATCTTCAGCCTGGATACTTTTCCAAAACTTCAAACTCTGATATTGCAAGTTTCTTGTGGGCCTCTCCGTATGGATGTCCCACCAACGCCTTGTATCACAGGTAACATATCCCAAAGTAAACTCTTCTTCCCCAAAATGTTTTCTCTTCTTGTTGATATTCTTACTTTAGTTAGGTTTTCTATCATGCTCTGATCCAGGCAGATTTGAAGCCTGAATTATAGTTGCCTTTTATCTTTTTGCTATCTGTGATAGGCAAATAATGGCTCCCCACAAGATAAACACATCCAAATCCCTGCAACTTGTGGGTGTTACTTTGTATGGCAAAGGGACTTTGCAGATGTGATTAATATTGAAATAGCATAACTTAACACCAAAAAAAATCCAATTAAACATGGGCAGAAGGAAAAAATGTGCAGAAGATATGAACAGACATTTTTCCAAAGAAGACATACAGATAGCCAACAGACACATAAAAAGACACTCAACATCACTAATCATCAGGGAAATAAATGCAAATCAAGACCACAATGAGATATTGCCTCATACCTGTCAGAATGACTAAAATAAAAAAAATGTGAGAAAAAAACAAGTGCTGGTGAGAATGTAGAGAAAAGGGAATACTTGTACACTGTTGATGGGAAGGCAACTGTGCAGCCATGGTGGAAAACAATATGGATGTTCCTCAAAAAATTAAAAATAGAATTACCATATGATCCAGTAATTCCACTGCTGGGTATTTACCCACGGAATATGAAAACACTAATTTGAAAAGACATATGCACCCCTATATTATTGCAGCATTATTTATAATAAGCCAAGATATGGAAGCAAATGTTCATTTATAGATGAATGGATAAAGAAGATTAAAAAAAAGAAAAATATATATCATATAGATAACAATGGAATATTAGCCACAAAAAAGAATGAAATCTATTTGTAACAACATGGATGAATCTAGAGGGTATAATGCCAAGTGAAGTAAGTCAGTCAGGGAAAGACAAATACTGATTTGCTCATATGTGGAATGATTTTGCTCATATGTGGAATTTGAGAAATAAAACAAATGAACAAAGGAAAAAAAGAAACAAAAAACAGACTCTTCAATGAAGAGAACAAATTGGTGTTTGCCAGAGGGATAGAGGGTGGCAAAATGGGTGAAATAGGTAAAGGGGATTAAGTAAATTTAACATGATGAGCCCTAAGTAATGTATAGAATTTTTGAATCATTATATTGTACATCTGAAACTAATATAACACTGTATGTTAATTTTAGTTGAATAAAAAATTAAAGAGGAAAAAAGACTTCCTTCCCCAATGAGCAGCCTATTTTTTTAACCGTGGTCGTTTTGATTGAATATATATATATTTTAAGGATTTTATTTATTTATTTGACAGAGAGAAAGAGAGAGAGAGAGAGAGTGTGTGTGTGTGTGTGTGTGTTTATGTGCACAAGCAGGGGGAGGGGCAGAAGGAGAGGGAGAAGCAGGCTCCCCAGGCAAGAAGCCTGATACAGGACTCAGTCCCAGGACCCTGGGATCATGACCTGAGCTGAAGGCAGATGCTTAACCCACTGAGCCACCCAGGCGCCCTCCAAATAACTATCTTAATTGTCTCTAATCTTCCTTGTGATGCTTTTCTTTCCTAGGAAAAAAAAAGAATGGGAATATAGATGGAACAATATTGGCTGTGAGCTGACAATTATTGAGAATGCAGGTTCCTTGCTCTATTTTCTCTACCTCTGTAGGTGTGTGTGAATTTTCCATAATGAAGGGTTTTCAAAGGACAAAAAAGTAAGAAGCCATGAATTCAGCCATTGCCGCAAACTAAGTACAAACACATTTCATATAGTTTAGGACCCAGCAGGAAGAAACCTTGCAAGTTGGAGCTTGTGGGTGTGAACCGGGGCCCACAGCTAAGGGTGTTTTGAGAGGTAGCAGTGTGGTCACAGGCATTAATTTCGGATTACACAGTTTGTGGATATTGAGGTGGATGAGTGACTTTTTCCCTAAAAGTCATAAAACCTATGACAAGCGGTTGAAGCAATATAGAGAACTGTGTAGAGAGGCTAACGTGATGGTGACCTGACAATATCTTTGAGTAGTTCTTGCCATGGAGACTGGTACCTCCTGATGGCTGACCTTCTGCTTCCTTTCCATCCTGTGAAATTCCTCCTATCAGCTCTGAGGGCCATTGATAATTTTTCAGGAATTTTGTGAGCCAGATGATGTCACACTGGTAGCTTACAATAGGCCATCTTTGGAAGTATTTATTTATTTACTTACTTACTTACTTTTAAAAGATTTTATTTATTTCTTTGACAGAGAGAGACACACACAATGAGAGAGGGAACACAAGCAGAGGAGTGGGAGAGGGAGAAGCAGGCTTCCCGCTGAGCGGGGAGCCTGATGCAGGGCTTGATCCCAGGACCCTGGGATCATGACCTGAACTGAAGGCAGTTGGTTAACCAACTGAGCCACCCAGGAGCCCCGGGAGTATTTATTTGAAGGGAATAAGTAAACACTACAAATCAGATTTTTTTGTTGTTGTTGCTGTTCTGAAGGGCTGGTCATTAAACATTTACCAGTGCACCACTGACCATACCATTTCAGTAAATTCTTTTTGTATTCAGATTAGCCAGAGTTGGATTCTGCTACCTCTCTCCCTACCTTCTCCATGTAAAACAATTAGTTAAAAAGTATACCTTGAAGAGTGAGAACAGCTTATTACTGCTGCTGCTTCTATGTGCTAAACAGGGCATGGGACTCTTAAAGTCAAGGACTCCACAGATACCAATGAAGTACTTAATTTCCTCTTATGATTGTCAAACAGCTTTCTGGAGAATTCTAAGTGACAGGTACCCAAAACTAGAGGCCTCATAGAAGGCAAAACTGCCACAGCCTCTTTCTCATTACATTCCATGGTCTGTACCAAGCCTCTAGTCGTTTATTCCACATTCACTGAGATGGAGAGTACCATGAGCTGCAACTGGCCTCTAGCACATTTCTCACATTTAGTGGTTCATTGATTCCCACTGTCATTTCAGGTTTTCTCTCTGTTTTGGGAATCCAGTTTTCCTCTTGCATTAAGGAGACCTGGGCTGTATGAGTAACTGTCACTAACTCACTACGTCAATGTGGGCAACTCTCATCTTTTGAGATTGCAATCTGTAAGTTCACTCGGGGCTCTGGCATTCTCTAACTGTGCTTGTTGCTAGAGAAATGGAATTACTACTGATTCCTCTTCCCAATCTGCTTTCATTACTCATCTTAAACAAGGTTTCAATTTAGATAATTTTTTTTAGTTAGATGAATTCCCTCCTGTTCTAAATAACATAGAGTTACACGTAGTAAAATGTGAGACTTCTTTATTCCTTCCCCATCTCCCCTTTCTCTTCCTAGATGTAGCTATGGTTATTAGCTTATGTGTTTCCATCTAGTTCTTTTAAAAGACACTTGCATACATATATACGTACATACATATACATGTGTGCAATTCACACACACACATTCACACTTTTGTAAGTGGAGTCATAGTACGCATCTTGGTTTGTCATTTGCGTTCATGGACTGAATCTGAGGGGACTGAGCCAGAAGAATACTGGAGAAGAGGAATTTACCTCTAGCTCCTTACTTCCTTCTCCAAGGCTGCCTGCAATTTTTCTGTCTAATTTTGTTCTCTCCTCCAAGTCCCAGACTCCTTCCCCTGCTCCCCGCACAAGCTAAGAACATTAGTCCTCCTCATCCAAGACTTGGGCAGGGGAAGAAGCCAATTGCCAATGACGTTAGGATGAAATTTCTGTTACCACAGTGTATTACAGGGTTTTTTGGTGTTATAATTTACTTAACCACTCCCCTATTGGGCACCCCATTTGTCTTTAGATTTTGACTTACATTGCGCAAAAACCATCCCTATAAATATATCTTTAGACATGTGTATGTGTCCATAGTTAAATTCCTTGGAGTAGAATTACTGAGTCGAAAGGAATGCACATCGAAAAATTTGAGAGACATTACCAATTGCATGCTAAAAGCTATGCCACCAATAGCATGTGAGTGCTTATGTTCTTACACATTGTTGTCAATACTAGATATCCTCAATCTTTTTGCTTTTTTGCTAACTGATGGAGTAAGAAAAAAAATCTCATTTTAATCAGTGTTTCACTAATAACTAGTGAGGTAACAGTCATCTGTTTTTCATCTTTTTAAAAAGATTTCATGTATTTTAGAGAGAGAAAGAGAGAAAGCGCAAGCAAGCACACAAATCGGGGAGGGAGAGGGACAAGCAGACTCCACACTGATGAAGTTTTAGAATATAAGTGAGGTCTGGAGCCTACAACCAAGAAAGAATTATTAAGACGTCTCTGGTGCAAAAACGTGTTTTTATTAAAGCACGGGGAAGGACCTATGGGCAGAAAGAGTTGCTGCCCCGTGATCCCGAGGAGTGGCTGATTATATATACTCAGGAGTTGGAGAGGTGAGGACAAAGAGGGTGTTCAGAAGGGCTGACATATGGTAAAGACGACTCTGGATACTGGAGACCTGGTTATTGTCAAACCAAGCTGTGTTTTGTTTGTTTGTTTTTTCTCTAATGAGGTACGAACATGAAGACAGTTGGGGATCTTCTGGAAGTTAGGTTATTATAAATCACTAGGACATTTGTAAGCTGAGGGAGACTCCTGTCATGCAGGACTATGATCTCTGTGGAGGCCAAGAAAAACAAGGCTGTACCCACCTCGAGTCTAGCCCTGACATAAGTACAGCCATCTTGACAAAGCAAAAGCTGGCACCTTGCACCCCCTCTCCACCCGCTCCCCTCCTCTCGGTAGTATGTGTGAACAAATAGTTAACTTGTAGAAATCACAATCCTGCAAGACAGGAGTCTCCCTCGGTTTACAAATGTCCCAGTGCTAAATCTCACTAGCAAGGACGCTTGATAGGAGGAATGTGACATTCCACCAGGAAACTCCCAACTGTCTTCATGTTAGTGCCTCATTAAAGGGAAAAATGGCCTTGGCTTGATAATAACCAGGCCTTCAATATCCTGACGGTCTTCTTTACTCTGATAGCCCTTCTGGACATCCCCTTTGTCCTCACCCACCGCCGAGTCCACCCCTGCTCTGCCTTTAAAAACTCGGACTGTAATCTGGTTCGGGGTCCAAGTCCCTACTTCGCTGCGTCAGGTATACTTGGGCCCAAGCTTAAGCTTGCTGAATAAACCCTCGTGTGTTTACATCGGTGTTGGCTCCTTGGTGGTCTCTCGGATGCGAAAACTCGGGCATAACAATCTCTATTAGTTAACCATTTGTTCTTCCTGTAGGGCAGCCAGGAGTTCCTGAGGAATGTCACAAGAGGGCTGGATGTAGGGTGCTGGCTTCTTCTTTGTCCTTAGCTAGCCTTTTGCTCCCTCATCAGCTCTGATCACAGAGCCCAGTGCAGGGCTTGATCCCATGACTCTGAGACCACGACCTGAGCCAAAATCAAGAGTCGGATGTTCAACTGACTGAACCACCCAGGGGCCCCACAACTATTTTTCATCTTAAGAATTGTATGGGGTCCTGTGGCTGGCTTAGTTGATGGAGCATGTGACTCTTAATCTCAAGGTTGTAAGTTTAAGCTCCATGTTGGGTATAGAGATTACTTAACAAAATAAAATAAAATCTTTTTTTTTAAAAAGATTTTATTTATTTCTTTGACAGAGAGAGATCACA
Source organism: Mellivora capensis (assembly GCA_004024625.1). Classification (NCBI taxonomy): domain Eukaryota; kingdom Metazoa; phylum Chordata; class Mammalia; order Carnivora; family Mustelidae; genus Mellivora; species Mellivora capensis. The sequence continues at coordinate 13,090 of PISX010005244.1, forward strand.
GTAGACAGAGAGGCAGGCAGAGAGAAAGGGGGAAGCAGGCTCCCCGCCGAACAGAGAGCCCGACGCGTAACTCGATCCCAGGACCCTGAGATCACGACCCGAGCCGAAGGCAGTGGCTCAACCCACTGAGCCACCCAGGCACCCAATAAAATAAAATCTTAAAACGAAAAAAGAATTACCTGAAACATCAGCGAAATGGCAGAACAGGGAACTCCAAAAGTCCACCCTTCCACAAAAGCAATGAATAAACCTGCAAAAACTGTCAGGACAAACTTTTTCGGAATTCTGGAAATTAATCAAATGCTTACAACAACCAGGGAAATGCTAAATCAAGAAACTATGTCTATGAAACCAATATTACATTTTTAAAAGATTTTATTTATTTATTTGATGGAGATCACAAGCAGGTAGAGAGGCAGGCAGAGAGAGAGAGGGAAGCAGGCTCCCTGCTGAGCAGAGAGCCCGATGTGGGGCTCGATCCCAGGACCCTGAGATCATGACCTGAGCTGAAGGCAGAGGCTTAACCCACTGAGCCACCCAGGTGCCCCCCAATATTACATTTATTAACTAACTAGAATTTAAACAAATTTTTGAAGAAAAAAGAAACTATATCTGAATCTCAGTAAGAGAGTTTTGTAGCATTTAAACTTACCCTGTACCTCTCCCCATTCCCAACCTTGGCAGAGGCCTTGAAGACAACAGGCGGCATTTCTGGTATAAGCACCCAGTAATAAAGGGAGTAGAACAGACTTTATTCTCAAGAATTGTGGTTAATTTTTTTAAAGAAGAGCCCAAATTCTGGTTAATTTTTTGACCTCTCTGATATCTCCCTGGGAGGATTAGCTCAAAGGGCTTACCTTCATTTTACCTAATATGGAACTCCCTCAGAGCTGTGGTGGGGCTGTTTGCTGAAAATATTGAAAGACAAATGTTTTTTAGCTACTGTTGCCTGGAGCAAGAGATAACAGTAGTAGCCAACAATGGAAAACTGAAAAGCTTTGGAGGAGAGGCTGGAAAATGAGTTGCTTTTGGGGAAAAGGGTTTTGAAAACCTCCTATATATTCCTGGGAATCTAGAAGGCCACATGTACGTCCAAGATGGGGCACATGCTCAAGAAAGTCCTGAGAAGGCCATAAGCTCTCATGTATGACTTACTCCCAGTCTCTGTGCAAGCAGGTAATAAAGGCTCGGGCAGACTGGTTAACTACCTGAGTGTTGATGGCATGCTACAATACACACAGAGCCCCTCAGCAAAGAGTCAGAGATTCGGGGTTTTGTTGTTGTTATTACAGGCATTTAAGGAATTCTCTGTTAAATCTCTAGCTGACCATTGGGGTGCCTGGGTGATTCAGTCTGTTGAATGTCTGCCGTCAGCTCTGGTTGTGATCCCGGGGTCCTGGTCGAGTCCTGCATGGGGCTCCCTATTCAGTGGGGAGTCTGCTTCTCCCTCTCCCTCTGTGCTTGCTTTCTTGCTCTCTCACAAGTAAATAAATAAAATGTTTTTTTTTTAAATCACTAGCTGACCACTAACTGTATGGAATGAGGAATTCAATGGCTGCCAGGAATATAAACCTTACAAAATTAGCTCAGAAAGGTCATTAAAGAAAGAAACAACCCTTCTCAAACTTTTCAAAATATAAAACAGTAGGAAACACTTCCTAACTCCTTCAACAAAGCTTGTATTATTCTGATACCAAAGCCAGACAAAGACACTCCAGAAAAGAAAACTACAGACCAATATCTTGTAGGAATATAGATACAAAAATCATCAACAAAATATTAGCAAACTGAATCCTGTATCATATTAAAGGATTATACACCATGACTATGTGGGATTTATGCAAGAGATGCAAGGGTGGTTTTAACATATAAAAATTATACAATGTAATACACCATATTGGAGAATATTCCTTAACTAATATTCTCACATTAATAGAATGAAGGATATGGGGCGCCTGGGTGGCCCAGTGGGTTAAGCCTCTGCCTTCAGCTCAGGTCATGATCTCAGGGTCCTGGGATCGAGCCCTGCGTCGGGCTCTCTGCTCAGCAGGGAGTCTGCTTCCTCCTCTCTCTCTGCCTGCTTCTGCCTCCTTGTGATCTCTGTCTGTCAAATAAATAAATAAAATCTTAAAAAAATAGAATGAAGGATGGAATCCCCACAAACTCATCTCAATTGATGCAGTAAAAGCATTTGACAAAATCCAATACCCTTTCATGAGAAAAATACTCAGAATACAAAGACTAAAAAGGAACTTCCTTAATATGATAAAAAGCGGGGGCACCTGGGTGGCTCAGTGGGTTAAAGCCTCTGCCTTAGGCTCAGGTCATGATCCCAGGGTCCTGGGATGGAGCCCCGCATCGGGCTCTCTGCTCCGCGGGGAGCCTGCTTCTCCCTCCCTCTCTGCCTGCCTCTCTGCCTACTTATGATCTCTGTCTGTAAAATAAATGAATAAAATCTTTAAAAAATATGATAAAAAGCATTCCTGAGGGCCATCTGGGTGGCTCAGTGGGTTGAGTGTCTGCCTTTGGCTCAGGTCATGATCCCAGGGTCGTGGGATTGAACCCCGAATTGTTCTCCCTGCTGGGCAGAGAGCTTGCTTCTCCCTCTCCCTCTTCTGCTCCCCCTGCTTGTGCTCTCTTTATGTGTCAAAGAAATGAACAAAATCTTTAAAAAAAAACCATCAACAAAAAACCTATAGCTAACATCATACTCAATGGTGAAAGACTGAACACTTGCCCCCTAAGATCAGGCAGAAGACAAGGATGTTTGCTTTCTCCACTGCTATTCAACATGGTACTGGAAACTCTAGCCAGAACAATTAAGCAAGAAAAAAGTCATTCAAACTGGACAGGAATAAGTAAAGCTATTTTTATTTGTAGATGACATGAGCTTTTATGTGGTAACCTTGACGAATCCATAAAATAATTGTTAGAACTAATAAATTTCAGCAAATTTGCAGAGAATAAGATCAACATACAAAAATCAACTTTACAGGGGCACCTGGTTGGCTCAATTGGTTAAGTGTCTCACTCTTGATTTCAGCCCAGGTCATGATCTGAGGTTTGTGAGATGAAGCCCTGAGTCAGATTCCATTATGGACATAGAACCTGCTGAAGATTCTCTTTTTCCCTCTCCCTCTGCCCCTCCCCCCACTCTCTCTTGCTCTCTCTCTCTCAAAAAAAAATCAACTTTACTGGGACCCGTGGGTGCCTCAATCAGTAAAGCGTGCAACTCTTGATCTCATCTCAGGTCTTGATCTTAGGGTGTGAGTTCACCCGGGCACCCAGCATGAAGCCTACTTAAGAAATTAAAAAAATCAACTTTAGTTCTATGTACTAGTAATGAACAATCTGAAAATGAAATTAAGACAATTCATTATAATGGCATCAAAAAAAGATACTTAGGAATAAATTTAACTAAGGAGGTTCAAGACATACTGGAAACTAAAAAAGGTTGTTGAAAGAAATTAAAGAAGACTTAATGGGAAGACATCCTGTGTTTATGGATTGAAAGATTTAATACTGTTAGGATAGCAGTGCTACCCAGAACGATCTACAGATTTAATGCAATCTCTATCCGAATCCCAATGGCATTTTTTTTGCAGAAATAAAGAAATCAATCTTAAAATTCATATGGAATTACAAAGGACCCTAAATAGCAGAAACAACCTTGAGAAAGAAGAATAATTTTGGAAAACTTATATTTTATGATTTCACAACTTAATACAAAGCTACAGTAACCATAGCAATGTGGTACTAGATTAAGTATACACATAGAGACCAAAAGAATAGAATTGAGAATCCAGAAATACACCCATATATTACGGTCAACTGATTTTTGACAAGGGTAACAAGACCATTCAATGGGAAACAAATAGTCTTCAATAAATAGTGCTGGGGTAACTGGACATCCACACACAAAAGAATGAAGTTGGACCCCTACCTTATATCATATACAAAAATTAACTTAAAATGTATCAAGTTTTGGGTGCCTGGGTGGCTCAGTGGGTTAAAGCCTCTGCCTTTGGCTCAGGTCATGATCTCAGGGTCCTGGGATTGAGTCCCACATCGGGCTCTCTGCTGGCAGGGAGCCTGCTTCCTATTCTTTCTCTCTGCCTGCCTCTCTGCCTACTTGTGATCTCTCTCTGTCAAATAAATAAATAAAATCTTAAAAAAAAATAAAATGTATCAAGCTCTGAATAGAAGAGCTATAAAATTCTTAGAAAGAAACATAGGTGTAAATCTTTGTGACCTTGAATTAGGAAATGACTAAATATGATACCAAAAGTACAAGCAACAAAAGAAAAAAATAGAGAAACTGGACTTCATAAAATTAAAACTTCTGTGCTTTGGGGCGCCTGGGTGGCTCAGTGGGTTAAAGCCTCTGCCTTTGGCTCAGGTCATGATCTCAGGGTCGTGGGATCGAGCCCCGTATCGGGCTCTCTGCTAAGCGGGGAGCCTGCTTCCTCCTCTCTCTCTGCCTACTTGTGATCTCTGCCTGTCAAATAAATAAGTAAAATCTTAAAAAAAAACAAAAAAACTTCTGTGCTTCAATGGATACAGTCAAGAATGTGAAAAGAAAACTCATAGGATGAGAGAAGATATTTGGAAAGTATATGTCTGATAAAGGTCTAGTACCCAGAACATATAAAAACTCTTGCAACTCAACAAAAAGAAAAACAATCCAATTAAAATGGGCAAAGGAATAGACATTTTCCAAAGAATATATACAAATGGCCTTTAAGCATATGAACAGATGCTAAACATTGTTAGTTACTGGGAGAATGGAAATCAAAACCATGATGGGATACTACTTCATATCCACTGGGATAGTTATAATAAACAACAACAGAAAATAACAAGATGTAGCAAGGATGTGGAGAAATAAGAACCCTCAAACATTGCTGGTGGGAATGTAAAACGGTGCAGCTGCTCTTGAAAACATTTTGTCAGCTCCTCTGTAAATTAAACATAGATTCACCATATGACCTAGCAATTCTATTCCTAGGTAAATATATACTTAAAAGAATTAGAAACATATGTTCACATAAAAAACTATACACAAATAACAGCATTATTCATGGTACCTGTAAAGTGGAAACAACCCAAATGTCCATCAAGTTATGAGTGGATAAAAATGTGGTATATCCATGCCATGAAATATTATTCAGTCATAAAAATGAATGACACAATGTGAATGAACCTTAAAAGTATTATACTAAGTGAAAGTAGCTAGACACAAGAAGTCACATATTATGTGATTCCATTTACATGAAATGTCTGGAATAGGCAAATTCATCAATTTATGTAGATTGTAGATTTACATAGAATGTAGATTAGTGGTTATCATCAGGGGCTTAAGAAAGGAAGGAATGACTGCTTAATATGAATGGGTTACTTTTGGGGATAATGGAATGTTCTGAAATTTACATAGTGGTGATGGTTACACAACATTGTGAATGTGTTAAAAATCCTTTAACAAAAAGAATTGCATGGTTATGTTCTCTTTGGTTATATTTCTATTGTATAATTGGTGTTATATTAATTTGTGGAAACTCTTTATATTTGGTGGCTATTAACCCTTTGTTTTTATGCTACAAATATTTTCTCCCAGTCTATTGCTTATTCATTAAATGTGTGTATGTGTGCGTGTGTATGCGTGTGTGTGTGTTTGCTGTAAAGAATTTGAAAATTTTTACATAGTATTGTTTCAGGATTTTTTTCCTTTAGTGCCTGCTCTTCTTGGTCATGCTGCTTTGAAGAATGAAGAGGTAGATCAGACGAAGAGTGGTGGGCAGCAAAGCAAAATTTATTGGGTGATAGTATAAAGCTCCCAAAGAGTGGGGGGGCACCAGAGAGGGTAGCCATTGGAGTTTCTGACTCTAGGTTTTTGGGTTTTTTTATGAGATTGTTGGCAAGCTGTTTTAATCTGATTAACCCTCCATGTACCTGTCACTGAGTCAGGTTTTTGTCCACACACTCAGCTACCTATCAGGTAGTTGTTCATGAGAGAAAGTATAGAGGGCTCCTTCCAGGGTGGTGTAGAATAATGGGGTGGGTTCTTTTTCCTTTTAAAGGTAGTTTTTTCTTAGGATGGGGAGCTCCTTGACGCTGTCTTCCTTTTTTTTTTTCTGACTATCCTCCATTAGTGTGATTGCTAATCCTTTCCATTATGGCTTCTGAATTTGAAACAAGATATTTTCAATCCTTAAACTATAAAAATGTTTTCAACATTTCCCTCTAATGGTGTTGAGCTATTTTTTTAATGTAGGGTTTAAAAGAGTCTGGAATTTTTATATGTTGGGCATTATGTGGGAGTTTAACTATTTCTTTCCAAATGGCTCCACACAATTCACTGAATAATTCATGCTTTCCCCACTAATTTGAAATGTTCCTTGTACATATTTTGATAATAACATTGAAAATGTTAGCAGTCTTTCACACTTAGGTCTTCCAGATATTCCTATGTAACCACTGATGGCCAGTGTAGTCTATATTAATTATAGACACACAAAAATAATATTTATACCTATGAAGTTATTTTAACTATTTCTCCTCACAAGGCACTTCTATATCACCTAAATTATTTGATTTTCTTAGCAGTCTTTTTTTATGGTGGATGTATTTGCTTACTTGGGCTGTCAAAACAAGATACCATAGACTTGGTGCTACAAACTATGGAATTTTTTTTTATCACAGTTACAGAGACTGGAAATCCAAGATCAAGGTGCCAGTGGGGTTGGTGGCTGATGTGGACTCTTCCTCTGGGTTGCAGATGGCTACCTTTTCACTGTGTGCTCACATGGCCTTTTCTTGATGTGTGTGCATGAAGAGAGAGAGAAAGAGAGGGGTGGGGAAGAAGAGACCCTGGTGACTCTTCCCATAAGGACACTGATCCTATTAGATCAAGGTCCCATCCTTATGACCTTATTTAACCTTAGTTACTTCCTTAGCGACTCTATCTGGACATACACTGAGGGCTAGGATTCAACATAGGAATTTGGAGGACACAAACATTCAATCTATAATATTCCACTCCTGGTCCCCCCAAATGTCCTTCTCACATGAAAAACACGTTCATTTCTCCCCAACAGCTTCAAAGTCTTAGCTTATTCCAGCATCAACTCTAAAGTTTAAAGTTCAAAGTTTCATCTAAATTTCATCTGAATCAGATATGGGCAAGACTTGAGATATGATTCATCCTGAGGCTAAGTCCTCTCCAGCTGTGAACCTGAAAAACAAGACAAGTTATCTGCTTCCAAAATACAATGGTGGGACAGGGAAAAGATAGCTCTTCCTATTCCAAAAAGAAGAAATCAGAAGGAAACAAAGAGTGACATGTCTAAGAAGAGACATTAAGGAATTGGTCCCATTTAAAATTGTACCAAAAAACCTTAAGATACCTAGGAATAAACCTAACCAAAGAGGCAAAGGATTTGTACTCAGAAAACTATAGAACACTCATGAAAAATTGAGGAAGACACAAAGAAATGGAAAAACGTTCCATGCTCAAGGATTGGAAGAACAAATGGCTAAAGTGGCTAAAAATGTCTACGCTTCCAAGAGCAATCTATATATTCAATGCGATCCCTATCAAAATACCATTAACATTTTTCTAAAAGTTAGAACAAATAATCCTAAAAGTTGTATGGAACCAGGAAAGACTCTGAATAGTCAAAGGAGTGAAGAGAAAGAAAACCAAAGCTGGTGGCATCACAATTCTGGATTTAAGCTCCATTACAAAGCTGTGATCATCAAGACAGTATGGTACTGGCACAAAAACAGATACATAGATCAATGGAACAGAATGGAGAATCCAGAAAAGGACCCTCAGCTCTACGGTCAACTAATCTTTGACAAAGCAGGAAAGAGTATCTGATGGAAAAAAATGACAGTCTCTTCAACAAATAGCATTGGGAAAATTGGACAGCCACATGTAGAAGAATGAAACAGGACCATTTTCTTACACCATACACAAAAACAGACTCAAAATGGGGCACCTGAGTGGCTCCGTCGGTTAAGTGTCTGCCTAAGGCTTAGGTCATGATCCCAGGGTCCTGGAATCAAGCCCCACATCAGGCTCCCTGCTCAGTGGAGAGTGTGCTTCTCCCTCTCTCTCTGGCCCTCCCCTCGAATTTTGCTCTCTCGCTCTCTCAAGTGAGTAAATAAAACCTTAAGAAAAATAGGCTCAAAATGGATGAAAGACCTAAATGTGACACAGGAATCCATCAAAATCCTAGAGAATACAGGCAGCAACCTTTTTGGCCTCGGCTGCAGCCAGTTCTTGCTCAGCACATCTCCAAAGGCAAGGGAAACAAAGGAAAAAATGAACTCTTGGGACTTCAAGATAAAAAGCTTTTGCACAGCAAAGGCAATAGTTGACAAAACCAAAAGACAACAGACAGAATAGGAGAAGTTATTTGTAAATGTTTTATTAGATGAAGGGCCAGTATCCAAAAATCTATGAAGAACTTATCAAACTCCACATCCAAAGAACAAATAATCCAATCAAGAAATGTGCAGAAGACATGAACAGATATTTCTGCAAAGAAGCTATAGAGATTACAAATGACCAGCAGACACATGAAAAAATGCTCAACATCACTCAGCATCAGGGAAATACAAATCAAAATCACAATGAAATACCACCTCACACCAGTCAGAATGGTTAAAATTAACAAGTGAGGAGACAACAGATGTTGAAGAGGATGCAGAGAAAGGGGAACCCTCTCACACTGTTGACAGGAATGCAAGCTGGTACAGTTACAGAAACTAGAGTTTCCTTAAAAAGTTGAAAATAGAGCTACCCTACAACCCAGCATTTGCACTACCAGGTATTTATTCCAAAGATACAAATATAGTAATCCAAAGGGGTATCTGCACCCCAATGTTTATAGCAGCAATGTCCACAATAGCCAAACTATTAAAAGAGCCCAGATATCCATTGGCAGATGAATGGATAAAGAAGATGTGGTATATATATATATATACACAATGGAATATTACCCAGCCATTAAAAACTGAAATCTTATCATTTGCAATGATGTGGTTGGAACTAGAGGGTATTAAGCTAAGTGAAATAAGTCAATCAGAGAAAGATAATTATCATATGATCTCACTTATATGTGGAATTTAAGAAACAAAACAGAGGAACATAGAAGAAGGGAGGGAAAAATAAAAGAAGAAATTAGAGAGGGAGACAAACCATAAAAGACTATAAATCATAGTAAACAAACTGCAGGTTGCTGGAGGGGAGGTGGCTGGGGAGATGGGTAACTGGGTAATGGGCATTAAAGAGGGCATGTGACGTGATAAGTACTGGGTAATATTAAGACTTATGAATCACTGAACTCTACCTCTGGAAGTAATAATACACTACATGTTAACTGAATTTAAATAAAAAGAGAATGACATGTCTATTATGTTGAGGGATATATGTCAGTCAGAGAAAGGCAAATACCAAATGATTTCACTCATATGTGGAACTTAAGGAACAAAATAAATGAACATGGGGGAGTAAAAGAGAGGTAAAACATAAAACAGACTCTTAACTATAGAGAACAAACCGAGGGTTGCTGGAGGGGAGGTGGATGGGGGATGAGCGAGATGGGGGTTGGGTATTAAGGAGGGCACTTGTGATGAACACTGGGTGTTGCTTGTAAGTAATGAATCACTAAATTCGACCCCTAAAACTAATATTACACTGTATGTTAACTAACTGGAATTTAAACAAAAACTTGAAACTATGGGGAAAAAAAAACAAAATAAAACCCTAGCAAGGCAAATTCCATTAGGCTTTAAAGCTTAAGAATAATCCTCTTTGGCTTGATGCTCTGCCTTCCAAACCAGCTGGGGCCTGCAGTCTTGTCCCCATGTCCCTAGGCTGTGCTCCTGCCCCTGAAGTTCTGCTAGGTGGTGTTACAGTCTCTGTGTCTCTGCAGGTGAGGGCGGGGGGCGGTGTCTCACTCTCAAGGCTTTGCTGGGCCGCCCTGTCTCTAGAGCTCTAGGTTGTGACAGCCTGGTGTCTTGAAACTTTAAAGGTGGGCCCACCCTCTAAAACCAAGGAGGAATCAACTTTTTCCCCTGGGTCTGTGCTGGGAATGGTGGCCCCTGATGATATTTGAATCACTTTCAGAGTCCTTCTTTTCTTTTCTTGAAGGATAACACAATGTATAGCGTATAGCTTTAGGGCAACTTCCTATAGAATCCAAGAAGTTCAACAGCCTTTCTTCATCTTTGTGCCCTCCATCCCCACTTCAGTGGGAACTGGCAGTGTTTCTGCTGGTGAATCCCATAATAAGCCACACTCTTTATGTTCTCTCCAGAACATGCTCTTCCATTTTTTTGCCTTATGGACAGGGTGACAATTTTCCAAATTTTCAAGTTCTGCTTCCTTCTTGCTTAACAATTCCTTCAATTTCTCTCTCTCCTCTTACATTTTCTATGAGCAGTCAAGGAGATCGAGGCCACACATCCAACAATTTGCTTCGAAACTTCATCAGTTAAATACCCAGTTTCATTGTTCATAAGTTCTATCTCTTACACAGCACCAGAACACAATTCAGACAAATTCTTTGCTGCTTTATAGCAAGGGTCACCATTTTTCATATTTCTAATGAGCCTGCTCCTCATTTCTGTCTCATACCTCAACACAATGAACTTTAATATTGATATTTCTACCAACATTCTGTTCAACATTATTTATATATTCTCTAAGAAGATGAAGGCTTTGTCTAGAGCTCTCCTCTTTTCTTACTAAGCTCTCACCAGAATCACCTCTAACATATTTCTACTATTAGTCCTTTTATGACAATCTAGGCTTTTTCTAGCCTATAACTCAAAACTCCTCCAGTCTTAGCCCATTACTCTGTTTCAACACCATTTCCATATTTTTAGTTAGTTGCTACAGCAGCACTCCCTTTCGTAGTAGTAAAATTTGCATTAGTCAGGGTTCTCCAGACAAAGAAACAAATTGCCAGCCCTAATTTGGGTGGGCCTCACCCGATCAGTTGAACACTTGCCCAACACATAATGGTTGACCTTCCTGTAAATAAGATGGAGCTTCTCCTGCCTGACTGCCTTTGAGCTGGAAAACCTGTTTTTTTTCCCCTGCCTTTGAACTCAAACAGAAACATTGGCTCTTTCTGGGTTTTAAGCCTAGTGACATTCAGACTGAAATTATATCTTTGACTCTCCTGAGCATCTAGAGGGCCAACTGTAGATCTCAGGACTTCTTAGTTTCCATAATCATGTGAGGCAATTTCTTATAATAAAAATCTCACTGTCTCTCCAAACACAAACACACACACACACAAACACACACACACCCCCTGTTGGTTCTATCCTGTTTCTCTGGAGCACCCTAATATAGTTGGTGAAGCAAGTGTTATTAACCCCATTTTGTTGATGAGTAAGTTGAAGCCTGAGAGTAGTTAGTGTTGCTAAATACAGGTTGTGAAGTAAATTAGAGACTATGACTGCGTCTTTCAGATTGCAGACTCTTGTCTACTCTGCATCTCTATTGAGGATGCACATGGTGAGGATCATACCTCTCCATTTTTTATACTTTATCAACTCTTCTGAACAAACTAGAGTTCCTCTTAGTTCTTTGCATTAGGTTAATAGTGAATAACAAAGGCCCTCTCACTTTAATACCCCCTTGAAAGTAATTTCTCTGTTTTGGAGTCTACAACTTGTGCCCTGTGGGGAGTCCCAGGAGCCCAACCTCTAAGACAACACTTTAAAATATTACTTAGTGGCTTTTGGAGGTGCCTGGGTGGCTCATTCAGTTGGGCATCCAACTCTTGATTTTGGCTCAGGTTGTGATCTCAGGGTCATGAGGCAGAGGCCGGCATTGGGCTCTGTGCTCAGCAGGGAGTCTGCTTGAGATTCTCTCTCTCTCTGCTCCTCTCCCTGCTTGCTGTCTTAAAATAAGTAAATCTTAAAAAAATAAAATAAAATATTACTTAGTGATTTTTTATACTAAATACTTTCTTCCTAATCTTATGTAGCTCTTAGAAGAAGACTCCATTCCTTTCTCCTCCCTTTCCTGCATCCATCCTACCTTCTGTTGGCACCCCAGTTTCATTTTGGGAGATTCTCTGTTTATATACTAGATAAAGACTGGCAGGAATATTAATTAAGACACGGTATCCTCTTCTAGCTCAGGAGTAGTGAAAGGGAACCAATCTAGGTCAATTAGAAGCTTCCTCTTGAATTTGATTCACCAGTGGAATAATAAAAAGATGGGATGAAGCATCAAGCAGTTCTTGCTTTGGTGCCTTCTGGATGCTTGGTTTCTTTTCTTTTAAAGATTTTATTTATTTGTTTGACAGAGAGAGATCACAAGTAGGCAGAGAGGCAGGCAAGGGGGGCAGGAAGCAGGCTCCCCGCTGAGCAAAGAGCCCGATGTGGGGCTCAATCCCAGGACCCTGAGATCATGACCAGAGCCGAAGGCAGAGGTCCAACCCACTGAGCCACCCAGGCACCCTGGATGCAATGGTTTCTGAAGATCTGGGTTCTCTAGGCTTTTCTTGAACCTTTTTGCTCCCCTCTAACCTTCAAATAATTCCTCTTTTTCCCAAGCTAACAAGAATTGAATTTTATTATTCACAACAAAAGACCCCCCAGCTTATATAAAGGTTATTCATTCATTCAGCAAATATTTATTAAGTCTTTACTATTTGCCAAGCCCTGTGCTAGTCACTGGGGAGGTTTCTAAGTGCCTGATAAGCTGGTCTCTTTTCATCAATAAGAAAGAAAACTAGAGTTTAATACTACAGGCCTAGATTATGAGTACCTGGAAAAAATGAAACTCTAGGAAGCAAGAGAATAATTAACATCATTAAATAAAGGTTAATAGAAACAATAAAAATCTGAATGTTGGAATTGTAATACTTTTCTCTAATGGAAATAATTAGTTCAGAGCTGTAATAATTTTCAACTTTGTAACAAGTTTCTTTAGAAGTCATTCGTAGTGTTATATTCTGGAGCAGGTTTGAGTAGATCCCTGTTGCTAATCACTCAGGAACACATTACATGGTGTTGCCCATACGAGGAGCAGCCCCAGCACAGAACAACGCCGATTATTTGAGGCATCTGTGCCTGTGATTTATTAATAGCCATGGAGGGTGGGTAAGATACTCGGTATTTCAGGCATTTAAAAGATGACGGAGTAGTTTGAGGGAACAAGTGGTTTGGCAGAGTTAAATACGGATTCCTCTCTACTGCACGCTGTTGAAATATTACATTTTCAGCCCTGATATTATCTTAAAGATCTTGGAATTGTGGATGCTGTTCCATTAATGATTTTAGCAACTTCAGGGGCTCGATAATTGGCTCCAACATGACCTTTTTGTTGGAACACTTAGGCTCTCCTTTCAGATTCCAGACGGAGAACTGGTGTGGATTCTCTGGCGTCATTGATTTGGAGCTCAAATTTAAAAGCATTATTTTCTCTTGGAGAAGCATCTGAATTCATAGCACACATAGCTCCTGACCCGCAGCCAAATGTGTCTTTGAATTGGACTTTGGTTTCAACTGCCAACGTAAGAACATCAGCCTCTTGATCTTCCACCAAACATTCTTCTCGCATGTTCATGTTCATTTGCCCTTGAAAGAGCCCATCCGTCCTACTGGCCCTTACATGGGTGTGTCTTGGAAAAATTCTTATTTAACAATGTTCTTGGTGATGCAAAACTAATATCAGTCTAAAACCTTTGGGATAAATCTTGTGGTATTTCTTTGTATTAAGAGACAAGTAAAATTAAAAATTAATAATTTTGAAAAATAATGAATTTATTCATTCAAAGATCAGTGAAATTTGTGAATGTCCTCTTCATCCACGGCAGTGAAGCACAATTCATAAAGTGTAAATTTCTTAACTCATACATGTCTTGAAAATGATGGGCTGCACAACTCAACAGGAAAGAAAAAAAAATAACTGAGGTGCCCTATAAGTACTCGAAGTTAATTTTGTCAATATAATGTGTTCTCACCTCAAATAGGTGAAATTTCATCCAAATTTGGTGAAAATCTGTGCAGCTATTTCCATACCATGAAGAAACTGACAAAACTGGATGTTAATCACTTCCAGATAAGACATAGGCAATCCGTCTAGTCAGTAAGGACGGTGGCCTTCTTCCTTGACTCCTGCTACTCATCAGAACCTCCACCAGAGGGCAGGCAGTAAAAGAGAAAGGAAAGGAGAGGAAAGGCTGGAAGGCTCTCACAGCAAAGAAGAACTCAGAAGGCACCCAAACCGACTTTAGAACCCATTGCCCCATAGTCCTGGGGGGTTTACCTTATTTGAATGAAGTTTCTCAAATAGGGGCACTGGTTCCAAATCATGGTTCAGTCACTTCCGGCAGTCAAGAACTATTTATTGTCTGCTGTATGTGAGGTGCTGTTCTAGACGCTTGAGGGTACAGCAATAAACAAGACAGTCAGAACATTAGTTTGTGGAACTAACATTCTAATATTGTATTTTCATAATCCCCATGAGCCTCAGTTTCCTAATCTGTACCATGGAGGCAATAACACTAGAACTTCTGTGAGTATTTAAATGAGATACCTAAGAATCAAATGACATTTCTGGATTTATTATAACTTACAGTTCATACATAGTGTCTATAAAATTGCTTATTCCAGTTTACATAATTTCATAAACACTTTCCTGTGAGTATTTCTACTCAGTGGTTTAACAGTTATGTGACATTTCATTTTGTCAATTTATTGTAAGACTTAAACGTTACTCTGTTCTATTATATATACTTGGTTCATGGTAGGTTCTCAGTAAATATTTGTTGAAAGAATGTATGAATAGCTCACATTTATATTAAGTGAATATTTTCAATATTGCAAATAACACTATTTTTTTTAGATTTTATTTATTTATTTGACAGAGAGCAAGAAAATATAAGCAGGGGGAGCTGCGGAGGGAGAGGGGGAAGCAGACTCCTCACTGAGCAGGAAACTGGGGGGGATGGAGGTGGATTTTCCAATCCCAGGACCCTGGGATCATGACCTGAGCCCAAGGCGGATGCTCAAACGACTGAGCCACTCAGGTGCTCCAACACTCTTTATCTTTTGAATAATCTTTCTGGGAAACATTCTAAAAGTAGGATAATTTTATCAAAATGCTTGACACAAGGCACAAATATTTTTGTGATCATCGATATATGTTACCATCATGCTGCATGAAGGCTGGCATTAATTTAAAATAAGCCTACCAGGGGCGCCTGGGTGGCTCAGTGGGTTAAAGCCTCTGCCTTTGGCTCAGGTCATGGTCTCAGGGTCCTGGAATTGAGCCCCGCATCGGACTTTCTGCTCAGCGGGGAGCCTGCTTCCTCCTCTCTGCCTACTTGTGATATCTGTCTATCAAATAAATAAATAAAATCTTTTAAAAAATGTTTTAAAAAATAAGCCTACCACATTGTGATCTCATTTGTATTCTTAAATTACTCGTGTTGTTTAATTTCTTCCATCCAGTTACTTACTATTTGGATATCCCTGCGGTAAAACTCATATGCTGAGGGGCAGGACACTTTGAGGGGAAGACTCAAAATTTCCCCCCCAGCCATCAGTGCATCAGGAGTAGAGAATGAGGTGACAAAAGGAAGAATGAGGCAGAAAATGAATTAGAATGATATCGAAATGTTACAGTTTTGCCAAAGACTCAGAGATGACAGACTATAACCACAAAGGGATGCCTCTCTGTTGCATCACATCAGGGGAGGGGCCGTTTTGTGCAATGAGCACCTGCAGCGCTGGAAGCACAGGCTGCACCCCTGCTCTCTTGGTTGGACTTGAGAGAGCTGATGCAGTACTGGGCATGGAAATGGTGATGAATTAGTATGAATCAGGGCCTGGCTGGCAATGTGATTTGCATACCTGTGGTTTGGGGTTAGGCATGCTGTATCTTTACCTCTTTGCCTTGAAGAGTAGACTTGGTTGAGTGGTTGAAATTAAGCAAGGAGACTTTGATCTGAAATGGTTTGGTAATATAAGCAACTGTGTGGTTTTGAAAAATAGTGTATTTTGAAATATTTTCAAACTTACAGAAAAGCCGAGTGAGGCACAGACAACGTCCATATTCCTTCCGCCTAGTTTCCTAACTGTTAACACTTCGCTGCACTTGTGCTCGCTTACATAAGTCTTTCTCTCCAGTCCCCAGACCTCGTTAAAATTGCGCCGACTTATTTCCCAATGAGGTCTCTTTTCTCTTTCCAGTCCAGGATTCCATCCAGGAACATGGGCTGCGTGCATGTGTTGTTTAAGCTCTTCAGGCTCCTCCAGTCTGAAATAGTTCTGTAGTCTTTCTTGATCTTTCACATCCTCGACAGTTTTAGAAACTGCTGCTTTTACATTTTGTACGGTGACCCACGTGTGTCTCCTCAGGACTAGACTCAGTCCACATTCTCTCAGTAGAAATATCCCAGAAATGATGCTATGCTCTTCTCAGAACCTCACATCAGAGGGCAGACAATGCCAACCTGTCCTCTCATGGGGAATGTCAAACTTGATCACCTGGTCATGTTGGTGTCTGCAGGTTTCTCCACCCTAAAGACACCATGTTTTTTTCTGTAATTAATTGTGTTTTGTGGGGAGATATTCCTAGATGATGCCAATGTCCTGTTCCTCATCAGTCCGCCAACCGCCACCCTTAGCCTCCTGAATCACCTACTACTGTCATGGTGCCCAGAGTGATTTTCTATTTCCGTTGGTCTGCCCAATTTTATTAGGTAGCCTTCTCCTATAAGGAAGAGAAGGGACCTGCTCCAGCTATCTATTGCTGTGTATCAAACTACTCTTAAACTTAGTAGGTTAAAACAACATTTATCTAGTTTATGAAGCTGCATCTGGGCAAGGTGAAGTATCAGCTGGGGCTGGAGGACTCATTTCTAAGGTGGTTCACTCACACGGCTGACAAGTTGGTGCTGGCTTTTGGCTGGGCGCTCAGCTAGACTTGTCAGCCACATACCCAATGTGAGGCCTCTCTGTGTGGCTACTTAATTTTTCTGGGATTGAGGCTGAGATTCAATAGCAGGCATACTGAGAGGGTGAGGTGGAAATGCATGGCTTTTTTTCTGATACTATCTCTGGAATCACATAGCTTCACTTTTGTTGTACTCTGTGGTTGAAGGGGTCATAAGTATCCACCCAGGTTCAAGGGGAAGGGACATAGCCCTCACCCCTCAGTGAGAAAATTACATTAACATCTCATTATAAGAACAGCATGTGACATGGAATATATTGTGGTGGGTATCTTTGTAAAATGCAGTCTGTCCATCTCCCCATTTATTTATTCATTGCTTCGTTTATATCAATATGGACTTATGGATTCCTATTTTATATAACTGGTTGTAGTCCATTATTATCATTATTTATTTTGATGCTCAAATTGTCCCAGATTTGACCATTGGGAATCCCTTGCAAGGTGGTATCTGTGTTCTTTTGGCATCCTATTATTCTTTGAGCACGTCCTCTAGTGGAGGATGGTAGATAAAAACCATGATCTGGGCACTTAGTGTGCTCATTGTCAATGGGTTGTCATTGTTTCTAGGCCTTCTTGACTACCTCTCAGAGCTAGTCTGTAAGAGGGCCTACAACACACACCCCCACACACACCCCTATAACTAGTTCTCCATTTTTCTGAGTATATATGTTTAAAAAGCATGGGTTCATATCAAAACCTCCAATTTCAACTCAGAATCTTAGGGTTCAGTCTGGACTTGCTCCTTTCCATGTTTTGGTATCCTCTCCAATGGTGAGAAACCTGGCGCTTATTTTCATTCTCATTGCTAAATTCATGTAACCAATCTTTGAACCACATTAGCTTTGTCTTCCACTTGCCACCCCTGCCTCTTACCACCAGCACTCTGCAATCTCAGACATCAACAGGCACATTGCCAATGCTCTTCCATCTGGCATCTTAACAGTGCTTCAGCGCCGTGTGCCTTTGGGTACCAAGAGACACACCTCCAGTGTGTCTCTGAGCAGCTCTCTTTTCCTTACCATCCCATGTCCTTAGGTGCCAGTGGGTGTGCTACTGACATCCTTCCATACAACACCTCCTGCCCCTTCCATAGCACTCTACATCTTCCAGCACCAGCAGGAATACTACTGTTGTGTCTCTGTGTTACAGCTCCCTTCAATGCCACTGACTGCTAGAAGCTTGGAAGGGAGGATGAACAGGGAAGGTAATCAATTGTGTTTTAACATGATTGGACGTAGCCAATACATGGTTCAGTGTTCTCTGTCTGTAAACATCCACACTAGTTCCCTTTTTAATTATCTTTAAAAAACTCAAACTTGATCTTGTTTTTCCTCTACTTAAAACCCTTGGAGGACTTTCTGGTCGAACAGCTAAAATCCCCAAACCCTACAGGACTCCACATTTGACACCCTGCTTACTTCTCCAGAATCATCTCTGTTTTATTTCTCTGGGTTCAGTCAGTTTCCTACAGCAGAACCTTCCAATCTCTTGCTTGTAGTGTGTAAACCTAGCTGTCAGTATTTTAGGAACTGAGCCAAGGGAAGGGACTGGAGGTCTCAATGTTCAGAATGCAGACTTCAACTCAATCCCTGTTTTCAGCATGGCATCTCAGTGTGGGCCCTCAGCTGTACTTGGTTCAAGTGTCCCATCTTTTGCTAGCACGGAAGAAGGGATCTGGGGGCTAATTGTTCCTTTTAAAAATGTTCAATCAATCATCCTGACTTCAACTCCTCAGCAAAACTCCCACTTTTGGGAATACTTGGTACCTTCAGTTCTGGAGCCTTTTAGGGTTTGCAGTACAAACATCTTCCTTGGTTTCAGCGTTCTCTAGGCCACTAAGTCAGTTACTACTCATTTATCCACCTTCTAGTTTCCACATTTTGTGGGGGGTGGGCGAGGTTGCGCTGTCTTGCCTGTTATAGCCTCTCCTCCTCTTTCCTTTGTCCTCCTGGTGTTTGGCCTTTTCATTCCTTTACTGTCTTTTTTGTGGGGTCTCAGGAAGTGTTCAATTTGCCAGATTTAACTGGAAGTGGGGTTCTTTCAAATAGCAAACACCCTGGTTCCTTTTTTTTAAGATTTTATTTTTCTTTATCTTACAGAGAGAGATCACAAGTAGGCAGAGAGGCAGACAGAGAGAGAGGAAGGCAGGAAGCAGGCTCCGCCTTGAGCAGAGAGCCCGATGTGGGGTTCGATCCCAGAACCCTGAGATCATGACCTGAGCCAAAGGCAGAGGCTTAACCCACTGAGCCACCCAGGTGCCCCACCCTGGTTCCTTTTAAAGCAGATCCCAGGAACAAAAATTGGACTTCATAGAATCAGGAAATACTGTAATTAGAAACAGTCATCCAGTCCAGTGGTTCTTGTCTTTTTCTTTTAAAGACTTTATTTAATAGAGTAGTTTTAGGTTTATAACACAACTGAGAGGAAGATACAGAGGTTTCCTACATACTCCCTGTTCCTACACATGTATAACTTCTTCTACTATCAGCAGCCCCTCACCAGAGTGGTTCATTTGTTACAACCAATGAATCTACATTGACACATCATCACTCAGAGTCCATAGTTTATGTTGGGCAAATACTCATACAGAGTATTTTTGCTGCCCTAAGAATCCTGTTTTCTGCCCAACACATACACCTGTGAACCACTGATCTTTTTACTGTCTCCATAGTTTTGCATTTTCCAGAATGTCATATAGTTGGAATCCTATGGCACACAGACTTTTCAGATTGGCTTCTTTCACTTAATAATATGTATTTAAAGTTCCTCCTTATCTTTTCATGGTTTCCTAGCTCATTTTGAGGGGGCACTGAATAATATTCTATTGTCTGAAGGTATTACTTGTCCTTGTCTTTTTACCACCAGGGACTCACCCCCCACCCCCTCACATCCCCAATATTTGAAAAGATCTAGACTTCCAACACTGAATTTAGGAAACTGGTCTAGTCAGTGCCTCATTTTACAATGTAAGGGCCTATTCAGCCAGAGCAGCTCCACCCGGGGTGAACTCTTTTGTTGTAAAACTTAAATTGACTCTGCCCTCCCCCCCAGGGGAACTCACTTAAAAACAAGTCCCGGAAACCAGTCCCAGGTAACAAAGTCCAAGTAAAAAGGGTGGGTCAGGCCAGGTGGAGGTATTCAATTGGTGGGGGGGCGCATACTGTCTCCTAGCTACCAAGGAGTATGGGCCCCGCCCTTTGGGCACCTTTTGGGCACCAATTCTGACTAAGGTGATAGGCTGGTTCAAATGTCTACTAGGGTAAATTGTAATTCATTTGGTCACCTAGCATGACTGTGCAGCTTTCTCTGTGTGTGTTACAATTTCATTGGCCACCTGTGTGGCCTTTGCTCTATAAAAGTTAGTCTGTGAAACAGACAGGGTTCACCCTCTCCTGTAAGAGGTGCAGCCGTGAACGTTCGGTTTGATTTTTGATGCTTGGCGCGAAATAAAGCTTTGCTTTGTATCAGTCTCGCTCCTTTAATCACGAACCCATTATTGGGGGACCCAACAACAGATAAGGAGACTGGGGCTCAGGGAAGAGAGGTGACTTGCCAGACTCTCACAACTAATGAGGGGCCAAGTTAGGATGTGAACCCAAGTCCCCTGCCTTCTGCTCTAGCACTCTTTTAGATCTAGGATGTGAGATGTATGATCCCTAAAACTGATGGTTCGGTGAGGGAAATCTGTCCCGATTTTCATGCTGCGCTTTTACTCAGTAATATCATCAGTGGCATTGAAATACTACTTTTTTTCCCCTTTTTCTTTCCTTTTTTTTTTTTTTGGTGCATAGGGGGAAAATGCCTCCCTCTCATCTTGAGGGCCACAGAGGGTTAAACATACTGGGAATCACTGGTGCTTTCTCAGGGCTCCAGGGGAACTATTTGTTTGAAATGCAATAAAGTTTCCTCTATATCAAACATGGAGAAAAAGCAATGCTGGGAACACTTCAGAGTCAGCACGGGAGGTCTTGTTTATCCCAGTCAACCAACCAATCAGCAAGAACACACTAGACTCCTACTGTGAGCTTTTCTCGGCCAGAAGTTACCAAGGATACATGGGCTTTGCCCTGAAGGGGTTTATGATCAAATTGCAGAGACAAAACATCCTATCAACCAGCTTGTAACCTCTCTAAAGGCATGGCCTTTGTCTTCCCCATTTCTTATGGGCCTCAGCGCATCTGGCTTCCTTCTGGATAGGCGGTCCTTATCTATGGTTTGATTAAAGCTTCTTTGTTGCATTATTTCCTCTCCCCAAAGGGGAAATAAATGAGTGCGGAGTTGAGGCAACCCTGTAGCCCCATTCCCGGAGGTAAAATGACTACATACATTTTGTCTGGAAACATTGCTTTCTGCAGAATCCTTTCACATTGGTAAAGGTTAAATTTTGCTATTCTCCTGGATCTTTTGAAAATATCTCCTACAAATGAGGAGGCTAACAATAAAACCCCTACTGTTTGTATGGGCTTTGTAGTTTACCGTGATCACATTTAATCTCCTATCTTGTCTCTTTCCTCAGCGCTTTGTACACAAATGTTATTGGTTCCCTCCAGAGGCAGCCATGTGTGGTGGGATAAACGGCATGAGGCTGGAGCTCCCTCTCCCTGGGCCTCGGTTTACCTACATGCATAAAGAGGACAGCGTTTCGATTCCACAGAATCTGAGGCTCCTTACACCTTCTGATTGGAGTGCAGAGCCTTTGTGTGGTTTGTGCGGTGGGCGTGGCTGTTCCAAACCAAAGGGCAGGGACAGGATGCAGTCTGATGATCAGGGACAGAGGAGGAGTGGCTGAGCAGCTCTGCGCATTGTGGGTTCCTCACTCCTTGGCCCTAGATTTCCCAGGCTGTTTAAGTTCATGATCCTAGGGCACCGCCTGTCCGCCCCCCCCGCCCCCACACCGTCACACACCCCATGCCATTCAGGGTTTCTTTCCCAGGGTCGGCTTTAAAGCCTGCGGAAGATTTTCAGAAGTCTCGGATCTTCTTATTTCTTGCCCTCTTGAGATCTGACGCCTGAAAAGAACTTGGGTTGCCTGCCTAGGCAGGCTTCCGGAGGCCACAGGCTTCTGTGTCTTCCGGGGCGGGGGGCAGAAGGGTGCCCGAGCCGGCGCAGGCGGCCATTGTTTGGGTATTGACTCAAAGGAGCGGGAGCCACAATGCACAGGAAAAAGGATGAGCTCATGACTGCTAAATGAAAAGATTCTTATCTTGGAAACAGCGGTTTCTTATGCAAAACAGGGGGCGGCAATGTGATTGTGCCCCGTGGAGTACATTCAACAACAGGGATTTCAAATGAAGAAGCTATTTTGCATACCTACGGGAGCAGCAATGGGCCAGATTGTTCATTAATTAAAAAAGGGGGGGCGGGCGCCGGAAAAACCCACGCTCGCACTTGCCGCTGAACCGAAATAATTCATTTGCCTTCCTCTCAGTCCCAGTTGATCAGCTTGGAGACAAATGTTTTTTCAACTCTAGGCCCCTCCAGAGAAGGGAAGGGAGGGGAGAGGAGGAGGGAGGGCGAGAGTAGGGATGAGGCGGTGAGGCCGAGGCGGGCAAGGGAGGGGTGTCGCAGATAACGGGAACACAGATAACGGTGATCTCTCAACCAGTTGTGTTTCGCGTTCAAATGTATTGTGCAGCGGTGGTGGGTTTTGTTGCCATTTCTTCCCCACCCAGGAGATTTACCTTCTAGTTCTGTTCGATTTCATCTGAAAGAAGTCTGAGCAAATCCCCGCTGGTGGGGAGGAGACGAGAGAAGAGCAATGAAGAGGGTGGGTGTGGGAGAGATTTGGAATGTGTTCTCTAACTACAGTCCCCCCATTTCCCCAACACTGACATGTGATCCCCTGGGACTAGAACTGTGGCTGTCCTGGAAATTCCAGAATGTGGGTCACCCACTGAATGGGTAATGCCACAAGTGGAGAGTTGAATGTGGTTCGGGTGGAAGGCACCAACGCCTCCCACGCATCTTTCCTACTAGCCAGGTTGCTCTCCTTCTACTACCCCACACGATCTTCTGAGTAGGAATAAGGATGGTTATCATTTATCAAGCACTTTCAGACACAGTACTTCCTATGTTATCTCTCATCGCTGTGTTATACATATATGCCAGACACTTTCGCTTGTGTTTGTGTATGAGAGCTTTGCAGGTAGGCTGGGAAACAACTGGGTATTAGTGCTCCGGTCTTAGAAATGAGGGGACTGAGGCTCAGAGACATTAAGTGGGTTAGCCAAGATTGTGCAAATTGGATATTGCAGTTAGGATTTAAACTCACATTGGTCTGATGTCAAAACCTGTGCCTTAAAACTAATGTAGCACTATATCTTAACTATGCTGGAATTAAAATTAAAAACTTAATCACACACACAAACACCCAAACTTGTGCCATAAACTACTGTGTGATGCTAACTCTCCTCCCTTCCCCCATTCTTTCCTCAGCTGTATTTGCCCAGCTGCCACCAAATTGCCAGGGTTGGCGTTCTGGCAAGCAGGGCAATGACGGAGATCCTTCCTGAATACGAAGAACACTCCCCCTGAGCACACATACCCTTCCATGTGGAAGACAAGCTGAAGTCAGCATCCATCTTACCGGCTCAGATGGAAGAATGAACACGTCACCTCCAAGCACAGCTGGACTGCCCAAGGAACACATAGGCCTAGGCTCAAGAGATAGGAATGCTTGCTTACCACTCAAAGGAACCTGTAGGAAAAGTAGTTAATCAGCACTGCCCTAGAGATATCATCACCAGATGTACCTAATGAAATCTCTAACATAAAAATTAAAGATATTTTTCAGATTCCAAATTATATGAAGTGGCACCAGAGCACCTGCTAGCAGGACTTCATGGGCCTCCAATTAACTGTGTCCATCTTCTCAGAAGACCCCTGCCCAAATTTTGCCCTTAAAAGCCCTCATTTGCAAGCCACTGGGGAGCTCAGGGCTTTTAAGCATTAGCTCTCTGTTCTCCTGGGTGATGCCACACCAATGAATCACTTATCTTTTTTTTATCACAAAATCTCCCTGATTGTTTTTATTGGTTTGCTGTGTGTTGAATGGATGAACTTTCATTTGATTCAGTTAGAAGGTAAAGAAACAAGCCTGGTAAATCCCTTCTCTACCACAGGCTCACCAGTATGATTCCTGTATTTTAAAGTCAAGTTTATTGAAGGGTAAATTTCATACTGTAATATTCTCTTTTTTCAAGCAAACAGATAAATGAATTTCAACAAATGTATATTGTTGTGTCACCACAAACACAGTCAAGAATATTGTCATTACCCCCAAAGTTCTTTTGTGCCCCTCTGCAGTCAGTCCTTTCCCCCTATATCCAGCTTCTGGCAACCACTGATCTTCTACTCCCACAGTTTTTTTTTTTTAAACACTTTTTAAAAAAGATTTTATTTATTTATTTGTCAGAGAGAGAGAGAGAGAGAGAGAACACGCGAGCACAGGCAGACAGAGTGGCAGGCAGAGACAGAGAGAGAAGCAGACTCCCTGCTGAGCAAGGAGCCGGATGTGGGACTCCATCCCAGGACGCTGGGATCATGACCTGAGCCGAAGGCAGCCGCTTAACCAACTGAGCCACCCAGGCGTCCCTACTCCCACAGTTTTGACTTCTCCTGAAGGTTATATAAATGGAACCATACAATATATAGACTTTTAGGTTTGACTTCTTTTATTTAGCATAATGCTTTTGACATTCATCTGTGTTTTAGTTCATCCCTTTTTAATTGCCACATAATAGTCCATCATATGGTTGTACTATAATTTCTTTGTACATTCACCAGTTGATAGACACTTGGGTTATTTCTACCTTTGAGTGATAATTAATAAAGCTGCTATGAATATTTATGTCTGGTTTTTGCATGAACATATATTTTAATTTTTCTTGGGTAAACACCTATGAGTTGGGTTGCTAGCTCCTAAGATAAGTGTATACCTAACTTCATAAAAAAAGAATCTGCACAGGTTTGGGGGTGTGTGTGATTAAGTTTCCAAAATGGCTGTACCATTTTGAATTCCCATCAGCAATGCGTAAATGTTCTAGTTGTTCTGCATCCTTGCTAATGCTTGCATAGGGTCAATTTTTAAAAAAATTTTAGGATTCTAATACATGTGTATTTATGGTTTGACCTTGCATTTTCCGAATGACTAATAATGTTGAGGGTCCTATCATGTTGTTGGGAAGGAGAAATTTTCCTTCTGCCTTTTAAAATTCTTTGGCTGGTCTAGTAATTAAAATGGCATAAGACAGATTAACAGAAGAAAAACAAATTTAATTTCATATGTACAAGAGCCTGACATAGACATAAGAAGCTCAAAGACAGGCAATTGAGGCTTATGTGCCATCTTGAGCTAAAAGATAGGATAGGCACCCAGGGCTTCAAAGGGTAGGAGGGCAATTCACAGGACAATAAGAAGAGCAGATGTTTGGTTATTAAATGTTTGTCCTGACATACAGATAGATCATTCAGATAAAAATGATCTCTGGTAATAGCTCTCTCACTCTGAGCCAGGCCCCATATCTAAATTTTTTTAGATAGTAAAGGGAAAAGGAAAAGTTTTTCTTGAAACTGCTAGATCTTTGATTGCCTTCAGATAAAAATAATCCATATGATAAAGTGACATATTTTAGGGTCATGTAATTTGCTCCCCTCCAGTGTGCTCATTTGTCATCTAGATCTCTTCTTTGATTAATTGTCTATGCAAATATTTTTGCCTAATTTTTAGTTGAGTTGTTTGTTTTCTTATGATTGAGTTTTGACTTATATAGTTATATAGTCTGGAAACATGTCCTTTATCAGATATGTGTTTTGCAAAGATTTTCTCCCAGTCCGTTGCTTACCTTTTCATTTTCTAACCCTTTCGTGTTTTTTTTTAAGATTTATTTATTCATTTGAGAGAGAGAGAGAGAGAGAGAGTGTGTGTGTGTGTGTGTGTGAGTGGTGAGTGGGCAGAGGGAGGGGCAGAGGGAGAGAGAGAGAGAGAGAGAATTCCAAGCAGACTCCCCACAGAGCACAAGAGTCCAGTGCAGGGCTTGATCCCACCACCCTGAGATCATGACCTGAGCCAAAACTTAGAGTCAGATGCTCAACCGACTGAGCCACCCAGGTGCCCCTAACCCTGTATTTCAAAGAGCAGAAGTTTATAATTTTTTTAAAAGATTTTATTTATTTATCTGACAGATCACAAGTAGGCAGAGAGGCAGGCAGAGAGAGAGGAGGAAGCAGGCTCCCCCCTGAGCAGAGAGCCCAATGCGGGGCTCAATCCCAGGACCCTGAGATCATGACCTGAGCCGAAGGCAGAGACTTTAACCCACTGAGCCACCCAGGTGCCCCGGAAGTTTATAATTTTGATGAAGCTCAATCTGTTGATTTTTTCACCTATTGTTCATTCTTCCTTTGGTCATTTTTTTCTTCAAATTTTATTTAAATTCTAGTTAGTTAGGGGCACCTGGGTGGCTCAGTTGGTTAAGTGTCTGCCTTCAGTTCAGGTCATGATCCCAGAATCCTGGGATAGAGTTCTGCATTGGGCTCCCTGCTCAATGGAGAGCCTGCTTCTCCCTCTGCCTGCTGCTCCCCCTGCCTGTGCGCTCTCTCTCTCTGACAAATGAAATCTTTTTAAAAAATAAATTCTAGGGGCACCTGGGTGGCTCAGTGGGTTAAAGCCTCTGCCTTTGGCTCGGGTCATGATCCCAGAGTCCTGGGATCAAGCCCCGCATCGGGCTCTCTGCTCAGCGGGGAGCCTGCTTCCCCTCATCTCTCTCTCTCTCTCTCTCTGCCTGCCTCTCTGACTACTTGTGATCTCTGTCTGTCAAATAAATGAAGAAAATCTTTTTAAAAAAATTCTAGTTAGTTAACATACAGTGCAATATTAATTTCAGGAGTAGAATTCAGTGATTCATCATTTACATACAACACCCAGTACTCAACATGACAAGTGCCTTCCTTAATACCCATCACCCATCTACCCTGTCATCCATCCACCTCCCTCCATCAACCCTCAGTTTGTTCTCTATCTTTAAGAGTCTCTTACAGTTTGTTTTCTCCTCTCTTCACCCCCCCCATATGTTCATCTGTATTATTTCTTAAATTCCACCTATGAGTGAAAGCATATGGTGTTTGTCTTTCTCTGATTGACTGTTTTGCTTAGCATAATACACTGTAGCTCTACCCAAGGCATTGTGAATGGCAAGATTTTATTCTTTTTGATGGCTGAGTAATATTCCATTACATACAGCTACATTTGGTCATATCTAAGAAATCTTTGCCTAACCAGAGGTCACAGTCTTTTCTTATGTTTTATTCTAGGAGTTTTATATTTCAGCTTTTACATTTATGTCTATGATCCATTTTGAGTTAATTTTTATATATGATACAAGGTAAGGGTCGAGGTTCTTTTCTTTTTTTGCCATACAGATGTCAAATTGTCCCACTACCATTTGTTGAAAAGTCCATGCTGGGGCACCTGGGTGGTTCTGTTGGTTAAATGTCTGCCTTTGGCTCAGGTCATGGTCCCAGGGTCCTGGGATCAAGCCCCGCATTGGGGTCCCCCACTCAGTGGAAAGCTTGCTTCTCTCTTGCTTTGCTGCTCCCCCTGCTTGTGCTCTCTCTGACAAATAAATAAATAAATAAATAAATAAATAAATAAAATTTTAAAAAGATGATCCTATCTCTATATTGTTTTTGCCTTTTTGTCAAAAATCAACTGACTGTACATGTATGGGATTTCTTATAGATTTTCCATTCGTTCTATTGACCTACACAGGCAGCCTTATGTCAATAACATACTGCTTTGTTTACTATGGATTCGTAGTCTTGAAATCAGATAGTGTAGGTCCTCCAAATTTGTTCTTTTATAATATAGTTTTGGCTCTTTTATATCCTTTGCTTTTCTATAAAAATTATAGAATCAGCTTGTCAATTCATACAAAGAAGGCTGCTGAGATATTGACTGAGATTGTGTTGGATCTATAGACTAATTTGGGGAGAATGGACTTCTTAACTCTATTGAGTCTTCTGATCCATGAATGCCGTATGCCTCTCCATTTATTTAGGTCTCTTTTAATTTAATTCATCAGTATTTTGTAGTTTTCAGCATACAAATCTTGCACATATTTTGTTAGATTTATCCCTAAGTATTTAATTTTTATTATGCTATTGTAAATTGTCTTGTTTGTTATATTTCAATTTTGGGGGTGCCTGGGTGGTTCAGTTGGTTAAGTGTCCGACTCTTGATTTTGACTCAGGTCATGAGCTTAGGATCCTGAGATCAAGCCCAGTGTTGGGCTCTGCACTCCGGAGGGAGTCTGCCAGAGATTCTCTCTCCCTTTTCCTCTGTTCCCCCCACCCCCACTCACATGCTCTCTCTCTCTCTCTCTCTCTCAAATAAATAAATCTTTTCAACTGATATACAATTGATTTTTATATATTGACCCTGTGTCCTATCATATTGCTATACTCTTATGTGTTCTAGTAAGTTTTTGGTATTCTTTGTGGGATTCTGTAGGTAGATGATCATGATGTCTGTAAATAAACGTGGTCTTATTTTTCCCTTTTCAATCCTTCTGTCTTTTATTTCTTTATTCTTGCTTAACTGCCCTAGCTAGAACCTCCAATGCAATGTTGAATAGAAGTGGCAAGAGCAGGTATCTTTGTCCTGTTTCTTTTTTTTTTTAATCTTTGTCCTGTTTCTGATATTAGAAGGAAAGTGTTCAGTCTTTTACCATTAAGTGTGATGTTAGGTGTAGGGTTTTTGTAGATGCCATTTATCAGGTTGAGGATGTTCCCTTCTTTTTCTGGTTTCCTGAAAGTTTCTAGCATGAGTAGATCTGCATTTTGTCAAATGCCTTTTCTGCATAAATTGATATATTATACGGTTTTTATTTTTCATCCTCTTGACGTGATAAATTATACTGATTGATTTTCAAATGTTTAACTACTCTTGCATTCCTGGAATAAACCTTACTTAGTCATGAGGTATTATCCTTTTTATGTGTTGCTAAATTTGATTTGCTGATATTTTGTTGAGGATTTTTTTGTCTATGTTTATGAGGGATATGGGCTATAGTTTTCTTATAATGTCTTTGTCTCGTTTGGTATTTATTGAATTTTGAATTGGAGTTATTTTTCAAGTAGAGGGGCTGACTTTAGAGTTGGTCGGAGGCAACAATGTTATAAGAAGGGCCAATTTCTCTGAGGCATTGGCTTTGTCTTCCTCTGCTCTGCTAAGCCACACTACTGACAACTGCAGATGGCGCTGGACTCTCAAATAGTCCCTCTGCTGCTCAGAGCTCCGAAATTTTCTGTCTCCCTTCTCTGCTTCACTTCCAAATCAAAGACACAATGCACAAAACAACAGGGACCCGCTCTCTGTATGTGATAGTTACCTAATCAGACACACTAAACGTCAGGGATCCAAGAGACCTGTAGTCATATCTCTCTGTCTATGCTTAAGGTGATTTGAATGAGCTCGAGGGACACCTGTATACATGGTCGCCAGGGTGCAAGGGATGCTGAGGGGAGATTGCATCCAGCTTGTGAATGGGAGCACTTCCTAATCGTTACCTATACTTAGCAAAGGTTTGAGAGTTCTCTGTAGTACCCTGGGTATTTAACAAGCATTCTGATGCTGAGTAATGATTACAGCTGTACATAAAATAGAAAGATTAGAGTCTCAGTTGCCTGCTTAATATGTAAATGTATCCAGTTATGTGTGAGTGCTTCTAATGAAGTAACTTATACTTCTGTTTCCTACATTGAGAGTGATTGATGAAAAAAACACTCTATAACCCCATCAGAGATTAGTAGTCAGCAGGCCCTTTGGAGGGACTCTGTGGTACTGCCTGGCCTGGGGCTAGGAGGCAGTAGGACTGGGTTTTAGCCCAGGCTTTACAACTGATGGCCACTTCTCTGGGCAATAGGAAGTAGACTTTCTTATCTCCTGCTGAACTCAGAGAGTTGTTGACTCTCTTCACTCACCTATTTACTTTGGATTGGTTCTCATTCAATATACAGATATGGATAAAAATAGCACCTATCAGGCACTGTGCTAGTCAAATCTAGCAGATCTGTGTTTTGGCTAATCTAGTGCTTTGTTTATATTATTTTCTTCAATCATCACACTAGTCTTGGAAGATAGGAATTAATATACCCCCATTTTATAGATGGAGAAACTGAGGCTCACAGAAGGTAAGTTCTTGACCTAATCTCACCCTATAAGTTAATGGCTAGGCTGAGATTCAAATTCAGATCTCCATGGTTACACCTCCCTGTCTCTCCCACTGCTGAGGACGGTAACATCTGCCAGAATTCTCACGTATCTGTAATTGGATGTGCTTGGACCAACAACGAGTATTCTGTGTGTCTGTGATGAGGAACTAGATCCAGACAGCGACTAGGGCTGAGCACTGTCTTTTGTACCTTACCACGTACGCATTGTTCTCAGCTCTTCACCAGGAGGACAATGATTTGAATTGCAGCTCTTGTAAATGCTGATTTAGGAAGAGGCAAGACTTCTACTTGCTATCTCTGTGGGAGTAAAGGGTCTCTCTGCAGCCACTCTTGCAGTGGCTGAAAGACTGTGTTCTATGGAGTGTCTCGAACTGGAAAAAATTATAGCCCTTATTATATATACACTAGACACTCTCCAATCGCTTTCCACACATTCACTCATATAAGCCTCACAACAGTTCTGTGAGAACCCTTAATATTCCCATTTCACAGAAGAATAATGAGCCACAGAGAGGTTAAGTAATTTTCCAGTCTCCCAGCCAACAAGAGGCAGAGCTAGTATTTGAACCCAGAGAGTGTGGTAACTCTAAGGCCTGGGCTGGTCCCTATGGTAACCATTAGCTGAAATCCTGAGTGAAATCCCACATGTGGCTATTTAAATTTAAATGAATTAAAACTAAAGAAAATTAAAAATTAAGTTTCTCAGTCATACCAGCCACATTTCAAGGGCTTAATAGCCATGTGTGGCTTGTGGCTACCATATGGGATGGTGCATTTATAGAACATTTCCATTCTCACAGAGAGTTATATTGTATAGCACTGGGTTAGAGTCTGTACATCTCCCTGTGCTCCTGGGTTGGTCTCCATTTATCTTTGTCTCCAATTTTCTGTCCATTCCCCTTTTTAGCCTGATCGGTGAATAGGAGAGCATTTTCAGCCATTTCTATACCTACTTTTAAACCCTGACCTAAGCCTCTTCTGCTAGCCGCAGCCCACCCTTGGCCTCACCCTGTCCCACCTGACCTTGGGCTCCTACTGATGCTTTAATTTTCAAAGAGCTGCAGACTCTGCTCAGGGCTTAGTGTTAGGCTGGCAGACCACTTCTGGAAGCCCCAAGT
This sequence comes from Mellivora capensis, assembly GCA_004024625.1. Classification (NCBI taxonomy): domain Eukaryota; kingdom Metazoa; phylum Chordata; class Mammalia; order Carnivora; family Mustelidae; genus Mellivora; species Mellivora capensis. Next base: position 44,434 of record PISX010005244.1, read on the forward strand.
CATGGCGGGAAAAGAAAAGATGCTAAGGGGGTGTTTGGCTTTTAGTCCCTTGCTACTTCTTTTTTTTTTTTTTAAGATTTTATTTATTTATTTGAGAGAGAGGCAGTGAAAGAGCATGAGTGAGGAGAAGGTCAGAGGGAGAAGCAGACTCCCCGTGGAGCTGGGAGCCTGATGCGGGACTCGATCCCGGGTCTCTGGGATCATGACCTGAGCCGAAGGCAGTCGTCCAACCAACTGAGCCACCCAGGCGTCCCAGTCCCTTGCTACTTCTGTCTCCAGACCTTGGCCCTTATCGTATCAGTCTGATATGTTGTTTATTGGAGGAGAAAAAAAAAAATAAAGGCGCTTCCAAACAAGAGCCATAGAATAGAACTCTGCAGCCGTTCTCCTCTGCTACACTGATTTATAGGCATTCCCACAAAATTCCCCAGGGCTGGGGCCAGCTGCCAAGTGATTGACAGTGATTACCAAAAGAGACTTTTGTGGGTTTTCAGAGGCCTAACAAAGTAGGGTCCTCCTTACTAGCAGATGGCTGTCTATAGGGAAATTGACAAGGCTCTATGCCCTGCCACCCCTAAAATAAATCTCCCTCTGGAACTTGCAGGGAGTCTGTGATGCCTCCTCCCCTTCAAAGTCAGTGTGCTGTTTACTTGTTGGCCCATATGTCACATCAGTGAGCTGTGTTGCTCATTCTCCCCCCAGGGGCTCCCCAGATGAGTGTGGGTGGGGCATTTTGATGGGTAGGGAGTAGTTTGTTGAAAAGTTGCAGACATGCCAGACACACTTCACTTAGTCCTCTCGTTAGGCTGTGGCCCGTTCTCTAGGTTCCGATTCAGGAAGGAAGGGAGGTTCGGAAACACTCTTTATTGGCACATCGCCTCCCATAAATGGATATTTCTTAGGGCATGCCAGGACCGAGATTTCAAGAATAATACTGATAAGCTTTTAAAAAGAAAGGGGAAGCCACCGAGTGATTATGTGTGGTTAGGTCTTGGCTTCTGTGATCAATACAGCAGATGCTTTGCTGCCATATTGATGGGGGTGGGGGAAGGTGGTGGCAGAGGCTTTTTATCCTGGCGAGCATCTAGGCCCTGGGTAAGAGGTGACTTGGAGAGCCCATGTCTGAGTCAGTGTTGTCCTCTCTCCTTGTCCCTATTCCTGGAAGCAACCTGTTGCCCTCATCTGTATTGCTATAAAACCTTTTCAACATGTCCCGGAGGGCCCATCAGATAGTGATAACAAACCCTCATACCAGAATGGCTGCCTGCAGTTTACAGAGCACTGTCAAGTCTTTGGTCTCTCCTGTTGTCTCTGAGGAGGGAGGGATGACAGTGTCACTTCCGTTTTAATGGTGAGTTAGATAGATGGAGGCTGAGAGAAGCCTCAAGGTTTCTTTGCAAGGTTTCAGTGGCACCTGACTGAAATCCCACATATGTGGCTACCCTTCTGCTTCTTGAAACTTCTAGTAGCTCATCCTGCTGTCTCTTTTGTTGGGCTTTTGGGAGATGGCAGAGAAGTTTGGTTTCTCGGAAGGGCAGGCATCACAGCTGGCATGATGTGCTTCATGGGCTCTCTTCTGCTTCACGTTTGTTCTTCAGCTCCCCTTCTTCTGAGCTCAGTCCCTCTTGTTTTTCTTGAGGCAGAAAGCCCCTCCAGCATTATTATTTGTTAGCACTGGCTAAGTTCTAGCGATGACAGTGTGGGCACAGGGATCAAGGGGATGTTCTGCACTATCCTGTCTTGTAACTTTACGAGATAATGTACAGCATCCTTGCTGACTCACAGTGCTCATGGGGATAAAGCCATCCTTTGAGGAACACAGAGTGCTTGAAATGGCAGGTTAACAAGTTTGGGCTTTATCTTGTTGGCAGAGGTTAGCCACGAAAGTGTCAGTGTGCTGGGGGTTAGAAGACAACTCTTGGAAAAAAGATTTGCTCTGGGATGTTGTTGGACAAGCATGAGGCAGGAGCTCTGCTGAGGTAAACAAGGTGAAGGGATCACTTCAGAAATGTGATCCAAGGAAGACTTTTGCCAATTAATTGTAATTGCTGGCTCCTCATTCCAGCAAATGGTTACAATAAGCTGGTCACAGCCTTCAAGTGTGTCGCAATTGTGTGTTTACCTGTCTGCCTTGCCTGCTTTTGTATGAGCTGTGAGAGCAAAGGGGCCTAGGCTTATTCCCCAGTTCCTAGCATAGGGCAAGACCTAGAGTAAATGCTCAGTAAATTCTTGTTTGAATGATGGGAATTTCACACCTTTGTCCACAGGTACTGCCAACAAATTCCCATCAAGAACTACCAATCCTTAGCAGAGTCTTTCCTGCTTCTGTATTAGGCATCTGCTTGGAGCTACTGAGGTCCTGTTTAATGGGCTGAAGCAGGTCTTGACTAACTAGAGAGTAGTTGGCTAAGTGGAGCCCTGGAGTCCAGTGGAGGCAGTTTTTCCCCTTAAGGGGCCATTAAAGAAAAATTATTCTGACACCTGTTAAAATGGTAAAGACTTTCTTCAAGACTATTGCAATAGGGGAGAGAGACAGAGACTGAACTCAATTCCTAACATAACAAGGACAAGTGGGGATTATTAGCCAATGAGCAGACTGAGGGGGTCAGTGGATGCAAAATTACTTAGAGGAATTTGATTAGATGTTGTTTTGGAGTGAATGTTTGTATCTGCTCCCCCTTTCTTATGTTGGTATTTGGAGATGGGGCTTTTAGGAGGTGATTATTTAGATGAGGTCATGAGGGTGAGCCCCCATGATGGGATTAGTGTTCCTATAAAAAGAGGAAGAGAGCCCAGCATCCTTTCCCTTCCCTTCTCCCCTATATGATGACTCAGTGGGAAGGTGGCTAGCAGCCAGCCGGGATGAGGAGTCTCACTAGGGACTGAACCTGCCAACTTCTTGATCTTGGATGTGCCAGCCTCCGAAACTATAGGAAATGAATGTTTCTGAAGCCATTCCATCTATGGTAGTTTGTTATAACAACCCAGGCTGACCAAGACAGACATCACAGGTGAGGGAGTACTTGCTAAACTGGCATATCAAGATTTTTGCTAAAGGCAAGCCAAGGATCTAGGAATCAGGGCTGGGGATGCCTGGTGGCTTGGTGGTTAAGGGGCTACCTGGGATGAGCCCCATGTGGAACCTGGGCTCCCCACTCAGCAGGGAGTCTGCTTCTTCCTCTGCCCCTCACCCAACTTGTTCTTTCTCTCTCAAAAAAAAAAAAATCTTAAAAAAGTCAGGGCTGGGAGGATGGGGAACTTGACAGATATCAAGTATGATCAGAGGTCTCTGGTGGGGGGTGGATTCTTGCTAAACTGACTTGCCAGGATTCTTTGCTAAAGACAGGCCAAGGTCAGGGCCTAGTTGAAATGAGGGCTTAGAAGAGCCTGTCTAAATTTCAGTGGAAGAGGGCATCTTCTTCAGGCTTAATTGGCTGGGGCTTGCACTCAGGACCCTGAGATCAAGAGTCACATGCTCTACTGACCAAGCTAGCCAGGTGCTCCCAAAATTTAAGTAAACTCTACCCCTGACGTGGGCCTTGAACTTACAACCCAGAGATCAAAAGTAGCATGTTCCACCAACTGAGCCAGGGTGTCTGTTGTCCCTCAGACACCTGGTACCCTTTTCTCTATGTTTTTTCTTCTGAAAAAAGCTGGTTAGGTATCACTTTCTAAGGTTTATATTTTTGATGAGGCAGACTGTTTTTTGTTTTGTTTTGTTTTGTTTTGTTTTTTAAAGATTTTGTCAGAGGGAGAAAGCACAAGCAGGGAGAGAAGCAGGCAGAGGGAGAAGCAGGCTCCCCTCTGAGCAAGAAGCCCAACAGGGAACTCGCTCTATCCCAGGACCCAGGGATACATCACTTGAGCTGAAGACAAACGCTAAAGGGACTGAGCTACCCAGTCGTCCCAGACCGATGTTTTTTAAAAGACAACAAATTCAGAAGTTAAAGGACTGGATGTCCCCAAAGCAGGAGATTCGGGTATCAGGCAGGGATGGGGGTAGGGCGGGGTGGGGGTGAGAGGGTGGCAAAGGTGTGCGCATGCATGTGTCTCTATGTGGAGGTATGGGGGGGCGGGTAAGGCTGTCTAGTATCCCTGCAGATTACACAGACAGAGCTGCTTGCTTTGCCTGTGCCTAAAAGCGGCTCAGATACTTTGTCTATGCCCCAGATTCCTAGGACTTTCTGGGAGATATTAGGCAGAGTCCTATCTTTTTCCTAAAAGGACAGAAAAATGAAAGGTTTAAAGCTAAACCCGGACCCTCAGGTAAGATGCAACCCGTACTGAAATAGCACTGCGTCAGCAGAACACCGTCCCATTGCCTCATTATCAGGTGAGGTCAGGACATTATTTCTGACAGCTTGTGAGAGCCACAGCCTGTTCGGAAAAAAGGCTTCCTGAAGGTTTAATACAGCCTGCTCTCCTCTTTCTCAGGAGCTCGACACGCTTGTGCAGGCTGCTTTTTCTTTCTCTCTTTTCTTGGGCCTCCCTTTAAAATGCTAATTAAATTTGCTTGATCCACTGCCCCCCCCCCACCAGCCCCAGCTAATTTGGGAGATCAAGAAAGGGAGCTTGATATCTGTAAAAGATGTGTCTGTCTTTCCACCTGAGCTACCTTTGTATTTCATTGTTTTATTACAGGAAATTGTGTCAGGGGCTCTAAACGCTAACATACATAACATTGATTGTATTCTGCATAACAAATTGGATTAGGATAATTACCACACAGATGTTAAAAAACCCAGAATGCAAATCAATGCAATTAGTCATGACTTAATATACTATAATTCACACATTGGAATGTCTTATTGTGATTATACTATTTTGGAACAAAACGTTTTAACAAAAAAGAGGAAGAAAAGAATGCTTTTACTCTGGCTGCACGTGCTCTGAACAAGAAATTGTTTTATGCTAATTTGGAATTTGACTACTCAGAATTCTTATTAACTAATCAGATCCTTCAATTTCTCTTGCCCCCTTTTATAGAGAGAAAGCTGCTTCTTTAGCAAGACAATTTCATGCACAATTCAACTTGAATGCCACCATTATGAACAAAGGAATTTGCACACGGATGCTTTTGACAAACATGGCTTTAGAAAACTGAGCCTTGGATGGTGGGGGGTAGAGGCCCCCCTCACTGATGGCCAGGACCCTGAAACAAAGCAGACAAGTGTAAGCAATTGGAAGAGTCCCAAGTTAGCCCACAGATAGGCAGACCTGTCACGGGGCAGTAGGCTCAGAGCAGCCACAAAGCATTGCATAGCTTGTGCCTAGCTTAGAAGGCCAGTGGGAGCTGAATTACAGCCCGGGTCCACATTCTAAGTTCTGTACCTAGGTCACCCAAGGAAAGAGCACCTCTTTCTAATTCACACAGATGTGACTTATAGCTACAAGGCAGGAGTTTGGTCAGAGAGAGAAGAAAGCAAAACAACCAAGTCTCATTGCCAGAAATTGCAGCAGCCAGGACCCCTGGAGCCTAAACTGTTAACTCAGACCCGATTTCTACATTCTTTTCTCGTTTATCCAACAAGTCCCCCACCCCGGTGTTCTGCTTTTGCTTCGAATTCTCCTGAGATCTAAGTTTTACACTCTCAAGTACACGCTCTTTTTGATTGTTCTCTATGTTAAAGCTTTGCACACCCGAATGATCTGGGAAAAATTGTCTTCTGTCTACCCATCTAGATTCCTGACTGAGACCCCCTATAATAAAAAGATCAACAGGGGAAAACAAACACGTTTAATAGCATGTACACTTTGTGTGTGTGTGGGAGGGACCCAGGGAAACTGAGTAAACTCTCAGCAATGGCTCAAGCCAGCACCTTAAATATCATCTCTGGCAAAAGACAAAAGACGTTGGGGATGGAGGGAGCCAGTTAATGCAAGGCTATAGGAAAAGTGTAGTAACCACAGTATGGCCATTATGCAGGTCTCTGTCTTTGCCCCCTCCACTGATAAATTTCTAGGGATTAGAGTCCTCCTTCTCTTCCGTACTGAGAGGGAGACTCCCTTACAAAAGGAGATTTCTTTGATAAATGTAAATGACTCTTGCAAAAGGGGAACGTCTCAATTTTCAGAGCCTTCGCTGCGTCTGTAGTTCTTGAAAATAATTAGCCTAAAAGAATCCTTATGCCAAAGGGGCATAGTATGGGGTGGCAAATTCTGCCCCCTTTAAGTGCTAAGATAGTGCCACCATCATCCTCTCTGGGATCTCCTCCCCCGCCTAGAGTCACCAGATTTAGCAAATGAAAGAGGGATTCCCAGTTAATTTTTTCTTTTTAAAAAAGATTTTATTTACCTAATTGAGACAGAAAGAGAGAGAGTGAGGGAGAGAACACGAGAGGGGAGAGGGTCAGAGGGAGAAGCAGACTCCCTGCTGAGCAGGGAGCTCGATTCTGGGACCTGAGCTGAAGGCAGTCTCGTAACCAACTGAGCCACCCAGACACCCAATTTTTTCTTTTTTGCCTAGTTAATTTGAATTCCAGATACACAACAAATGCTTTTATAAATACATAAAAATGAATAATATATCACATGCAATATTTTGGGCATACTTATATTAAAATTAGTGTTATTTATCTGAAATTCAAATTTAACTTGGCGTTCCATGTTTTATCTGGTAACCCCACCCCAGCACAAAGCACAGAGCTTGTTGATTAAAATAGATCTAGGCCAGTGGTAATCACATTTGAGGCTGTATCAGGATCAGGATCAGGATCAGGTGATTAAGACACAGATGGCTGGTCCCCAACCCCAGAGTTTCTGATTCAGCAATTCTGGGGAGGCGCCTGAAAATTCAGCAGGTGCTGCTGCTGCTGGTTTGGGGACCACACATCGAGATCCACTGCTCTGGGTCTGCTCAATAAATAGACCCAATGGGAGTGAAGCTCTTGTTGCCAGGTTGCTAATAAGCAGGCCTGAAAGCATCCTTGACCTCCTGCAGTGGGGTCTGTGGGCTCTCTTAAGGTGATCCTTCAAGGAGCGTGTATTTATCTGTGAGGTTCTCAGCTTGCTAGGGTGAAATCCCTAGAAGTAATACTCCCTCTTGACTGCCTTAGGTTAGTGATAAGGAAAATTGTGGTGTGGATTTGTTGTTTTTAGCCTCGTTTGTACTTCCATCAGCTCGAAATACGTGGCCTTTCTCCCTTCTAGATGCCACTGTCTTTCCATTCTCTAACCAGGGATGGCAAATCTGTGTTGTGGTTCCCAGTGAAGAAGGACTCCCTTTATTTCTTAAGCAGGGAAGCTACTATTTGGGAGTTACTGGCAGTTTTTAGTGAAGACATTGATTTCCTTTGAGGTTTTCTTCCTTTCTTCTGGGCAAGTATTTCAAGCTGATGGAAGTACAAACGAGGCTAGAAGCAACAAATCCAAATACAGCTGTCAGGAGGGAATGGGGGAATTTGCATAAGGGGTACCAGAACTTGCCTTTGAGACTGAGATCCTGACCACCCCCCCTTTTTAAAAAAGATTTTATTTATTTATTTGAGAGAGAGAGAGAGATATCACAAGCAGGCAGAGAGGGGGGGGGAAGCAGGCTCCCTGCTGAGCAGAGAGCCCAATGCCGGGCTTAATCCCAGGACCCTGAGATCATGACCTGAGCTGAAGGCAGAGGCTTAACCCACTGAGCCACCCAGGTGCCCCTCTTGACCCTTTTTATTCGAGGCCCAAAGTTATTGTAACATATTGGGTTGGGTTGGAATAGCGTGGTCCTGGTCCATTTTAGAGATTGGGAAAGGGCAACATAACTCCTGAGATAAAAAGCACTATGAGGGTAGGAGACAGGACCAGGTGGCTGTCCTGGGCACCGGAGGTCTGTGGTGCAGGGGGTTAGGAGACGCGGCTTTGAAGCCTCTGATACACAATCTGCCTCAATACAGCCCCTCTTGGGGGCAACTCTAAGCCACAAGCAATGATCCATTGTGCATGGAAGAGTTGTAAGAAACTGGATCTGTTTTATCTTGAAACATTTGTCTGGGGCCAATATGTTCCATTATGCTTGTGGGACATAATCCAGCCCATCAGTGAAGCCTGTATAGTGATCTCAGGGAGTGTACCTGATACCCTGTATTCTCTCTCTCTCTCTCTCTTTTTTAAGATTTTATTATTTATTTGAGAGAGGGAGAGAGGGAGAGCACAAGTCGGGGGAGGAGCAGAGGGAGAGGGACAAGCAGACTCCATGCTGAGCACAGAGCCAAGTTAGGGTTCCATCTCATGACCCCGATCATGATCTGAACTGAAATCGAGAATCAGACGCTTAATCGACTAACCCACCCAAGAGCCTCAGACACCCTGCATTCTAAGGAACATCAAGATAGAGGCTGAATTTCCTGTCAATACCAGCCTATAAAAACTCAGTTATGGTAATTTAAACAGTAAAAGCAATTCAAATTTGTACTTTAAGTTGGTGAAGTGGGATGTAGTTCTTATGCATTATATATATGGTGCTGCCTCCCCTTTTTGCTCTCATGGTCTCACTGTTATTTGATCACAGCCTTCTTTCCCATTGATCCTGAGGGTGCCTTTTGTACCCCCTAATTATTAATCAGGGCATTCTTGGTTGCAAGTGACAAAAAACTTTTTAATCTTTATGTAGTACTTACTATATGCCAAGTAGTATTCTAAAGGCTTTATAAATTTACAAATTTTTGCAAAACCCTTTTTAAAGATTTTATTTATTTGGCAAGAAAGAGTGAGAGAGAGAGCATGAGTGGAAGGGAGGGACAAAGTCAGGAGCAGACTCCCACTGAGCAGGGAGAAGAAGGTTGTTTGGGGAGCAAGGAATGAGAACTAGGGGAACTCTTTGGATTATTTTTTAAATGAAAATTTTTTTGAGTATAGTTGACATTATTATATTAGTTTCAGGTGTACAGCATAGTGATTCAAATCTATATGTTATGCTGTGCTCACCACAAGCAGAGCTCCCATCTGTCACCATACAACACTATTACAATACCATTGTCTATTCCCTATACTCTGCATTTTACCCCGTGATTTATTCATTCCATTCTGGGATTATTTTAATGGCATCTGCCATCCGCCTATGATAGCCCCACCCTAGAGACAGATCAGAGAGCAGGGACAAAATACTTATATTTGTATGTGAGAATGAGCTTTCCTGGGCCAATTGAGCAAGATACTGAGAGTTTCTTGTTCTTTGACTCACTGCCATCTGGATCTCAACACTAGCCGCCTCTTTGGTTAACACGTCTGTCTTCAGCTTCAGTCAAGTTAGCATGCAATCAGTTATCAGCAGCATTACCTCAAACTGGTGAGAAAGGAACATTGTTCTGAAGTATAATTGATGGTTGCAGCTAAACACTTTTTCAACACTGAGTTAAACAGGTTTCTTTTCCATAGGACTTCTCAGAGCCTTTAGTGAACTAAGCAATGTGCCTGGTGGATTTCCAAAAGAAGGCTAGAGACTGTAAATTTATTTGACCACCTACTTGTATTATTCAGAAGAAGTCATGACGGTAAGTGTATTTGTTTCCTATTGTTGCCATAGCAAAGTAGCATAAATTCAGTGGCTTAAAACAACCCGAATGTGTTATCTTACAGTTTCATAGTTCCAAAGTCCTAAAATCAAGGCGTCATTAGGGCCATGTTCCTCCTCTAGGGGAGGATCTGTCTCCTTGCCTTTTTTTTTTTTTTTAGCTTCTAGAGGCCATCCGTATTCTTCCTCCATCTCCTAAGTCATCAGCTAGCATCTGTAAACCCCTCATCTTCCCCTTCTCCCCACTACTGTCCTCACTACTTCTGACTCTGACACTCCTGCCTCACTCTTACAAGGACTCTTGTGATTATTCTGGACCTACTGGACCCAGCTGATCCAGGGTAATCTTTTCATCTCAAGATATTTAACTTAATCACATCTGCAAAGTCTTTTTGGCTATGTGATGTAACACATCCCTTAGATTTTGGGGATTATGATGTGGACATCTTTGGGGGGGTTGTCATCATTTTACCTATTGCAGGAAACAATGGGAAACACTGGACTGTGGTATTAAACATGTGTATACAATCATACTATTCTGAGACTATGCTGAGGTCAAACTTCACTGGTTTTAAGGAGATCCTGACCTTTCTGAGCTAATTTTTAGAGGTTAGAATGGGCTCCAATAGACCTCACAGAGTTCTCAGAGGGTGCTTATTACCTACAAGATCTATTGCTTTCTACTTGGGCAGTGGCAAAAGCTCCCAGCTGGAAGAAGAGAAAGGGCTTGTGTACTGAAGAAGGGGACTTTCCCCCAGACTCCTTCCCAGAAACATATTCTCAGACACCAAAATCTTGCAGAAGAAGTCGATGTCAATGGGTTAAAGTTACTTGTTTAATCAAAAGTAGAGATAACATATCATCTGAAATGGAAATTAGGGCTCTAAAATATCTTAAATGAGAGTGTTGCCACCCTGGGAAACCCCCTGTTGATTAGAGAGCATGAAAGTAAGGCTGCAAGCAGTTGACCTTTTCATATCACCTGATGTATTTGTGACAGGTGCTATGCTGGGTTTGAAGTAATTGACACCCAAAGTTCTTCACTTTCCTGCAGAGAAAACTTGGTATCTTCTTTCTCCAAAGATATTTTAACCTTGTTACATGGGTGATGGTAATAACTATTGACTTTGAACTAGTTTCTGTTGGGTATGGGGGGTCCCCAAAGCTGACGACATCACCAGAAACCAAACTGAAGGCAGAGTTATTGAGATTCCATTAATGCTACATTGACTAAGAATAGTAATTTCAGCTTAAGCACCTGATTATGCCAGAGATTCCATTGCAGAGGATGAGTAACTTAGATTGTTGAGAAATAATTCCTCCTGAGGGCTTGTGTCTGCTTGTGAAAATACATAGCAGAGGTTCCTAGGTATCTTTTTCTCACCAAATCTCAGTAGCCTTTTCTTCACTCCAATTTTTTTTCTTGTCCCCACTGACACTGACTACCTTATTAAATGTTTTAATAGTTTGGCTTCTGTGACCCAGCCTTATGCTAGTTTTTCTTCTATCCCTTTGACCACATCTCTCTTGTATTTCCTGGTTTCCTCTTTTCTTCATCCTAACTATGGATTCTCTTGAAGACACAGTCATTGACACTCTCCTTTTCTTTATTTATGCTTTCATTCATCCATCATACATTTTTTTTAAAGATTTTATTTAACCATGTGACAGAGATCACAAGTAGGCAGAGAGAGAGAGGGAGAAGCAGGTTCCCTGCTGAGCAGAGAGCCCAATTCAGGGCTCGATCCCAGGACCCTGAGATCATGACCTGAGCCAAAGGCAGAGGCTTTAACCCACTGAGCCACCCAGGCGCCCCCATCATATATTTTTTAATGTTTAAATATTTATTCATGTTTGGAGACTTATTTTTAAAAAGATTTTAGTTCTTAGAGAGGGAGAGTGAGAGGAAGAAGCAGACTCCAGCTGAGCAGAGAGCCTAATGCAGGGCTTGATCCCAGGACCCTGAGATTATGACCCGAGATGAAGGCGGAGGCTTAACTGACTGAGCCACCCAGGGGACCCCCACGTTTGAAGACTTATGTTGTGCTCTGGGGTTACAGAAATGTATTAGACATAATCCTTGTCTTCTGGGAACTCAAAAACTAGGGAGGGAGAAAGGAAATCAATGAATGAAATTAATGAATACTTCATATATAAAGTGTATGTGAAATCTTTTTATGGAAATCCATGGCAGAGACATCTATATATGTTTCCAATTGGGTTGCTTTCAGCTGCAAGTAACAGAAAACTCAAGACGGTTTAAACAGTAAGTACAAATATTATTTCTTATAACAACGTATCTAAAGGTAGGGGGATCCAGAATTGGTCATTTCCGTGGTTCAAGAAGGGCCTTAAGAACCCAGGGGTTTTCTGTCTCTTCGCCTGCTATCTTTAGCATATTACTTGAAGAACTACAAATTCGCTTCTTGCAGTGCACTTATGAATAAGAAAACCCTCCTTTCCATGTCCCTCCCACCTTCCCTTCAGGACCCAGTGGTTTAAGATTACATAAATTAATTACAGGTGAGAGGAATGAAACTACCATGATTGGCTTAGACCAGAGGATCTCAATTTTGGCTGCACATGAGAATCACTTGGAAGGCTTTAAAAAAGAAAGTCCATGCCCAGGTATATCCTAGAGCAATTAAATCAGAATCTCTGATTGTGGGACCCAGGCCTCAGTGTCTTTAAATTTCCTCAGTTGATTCCTTTACACAACTGAGGTAGAGAACCACTGGCCTAGACCAGTCCTTCTGATTTTTCCCTCTGGAGCATGAGAGCTCCTGCCTCCCTTAAGAACATGAGTGTCTGCTCTAGGAAAAAAATTAGGATTCTGTAAGGAAGGAAGAAATGAGGAATAGCTTTTTGGTAGGCAAATCACAATGCCTGCCATGGTAACTAATCAACATTCCTGATTTCAACTAGCATGTCATGTGGAAACTGCCTCTTCAGGCTCTGACCTCATATGAGATCCTGACCTATTTCTTCAACTGTCTCCTGGCATCTCTACTCGGATTTTTTTTTTTTTTTTGTCCACACCTCAATCTCAGTTTGTTCAAAACCAAGTGTTCAGCCCGCTTCCCTTCCTGATGACATTTCCATCATGTGGTACCAGTATTCTCAGGGTACTTCAGGCTCAGATTCTTGGAATCTTTTTTTTTAATTTAAATTTTTAAAATTAACATATAATGTGTTACTAGCCCCAGGGGTACAGGTCTGTGAATCTTCAGGCTTACACACTTCACAGCACTCACCATAGCACATACCCTCTTGGAATCTTTTTTTAACCATCTCCTTTAACCCCTATTTTAAAAGTCATCTCACCCTGGTGGTTTTTTTTTTTTTCTGAGATATTTTAATTCTACTCCACTATATCCCCTTGTACTCTGGTTTAGGCTGATGTACAGCATTGCGTGCTTGCATTCTGCAACAACTCACGGCTGGTTTCTTGACTCAAGTCTTTTACTCTTTTAGGTCATTCTACATATCACTGTAGAGTCATGTTCCTAACATGCTGCCTTCATTATGTGACTCCACACGATGCCTTTTGATGGTTACCAAATTTTTACCAGTTTTCAAGGTCTTTTGAAATTTCAAGCCCATCTCATCTTTTAAGGCCTGGTTCAGGCCCTCCAGGAGGCGTTTGTTCTCCGCTTACCCAGTCCTCTTGGATTCAGACAGATCTATGTTGAACTCCTGACTCCACCACTTACCACCCGTTTTATGGGCAATTTATGTAATCTTTCCTTTTTTTTTTTCTGTAACCTTTCCTAGTTTCGGTTTCCTCATCTGTAAAGTGGGAATAATATTAGTTTCTAACTCATAAGGTGGTTAATTAGGATTTAAAAAGTTCCTTTTCTTCTTGCCTCTTTTCTGACCTTTCATGTTGCCTCTTCTTTTACTACGCAACTTAGCCTTTTATTATCTAATGCCCTCTACTCTGGCCTGGTTGTTTCATGAATATAGGTATATTTTCTCCCCAACTTGATAGTAAGGCTCTTTGAAGTGTGGGCACTGTACTTGCCACTTTTTCTCTCTTGTGCCCTTCTGAATTTTATTGTACACTGAGCCAATACAGAAAGTATTGCATAGATGCTTGCCAATTTTTTAAGTATTTACGTACCATAAGCTAAAAGTACTATAGGAGCTGGGAGGAACTGTTTGCAGCTTAAAGAGATGGAACATCCATGCAGAGTTACTTCCTTTTTGCTAACTCCATTCCAGTCACTAGTTTCCATGCTTGATTTCTGGAACAGAGTTGCAAGTGATCTTACTTGGATAGAAGTTATCTTCATTACAGTTTCTATTGCTTTGACTCTTGGGGCAAGGTGGAAGCCTGGCTTGCTGCAGCTCTGGGCTTGCATTCAGTGGCCTGTTCCTCACATTGGTAAAGGCCAATGGCTTTGGCTTCCGGTAGGGTGGGGTGATGGTGTAGTGCTGGTGGTATGATTTTCTCATTTGAATCTCTATTTGGCTGTTCTCTCTGAATGCTACCAAAGTTGTTGCAAGTTGATTTTGCAAATGGGGATGAAGAAAAGTGTGAAAAATGGAGAAAAATGTATCATGTGAAGCTCTGTGGCTTCACACTGTTTTGGTTTCTTTTGTTTAATTGTTTGCTTCTTTTTTTAAAAAAACTTTAAATTATGATTTTACTGTATCACATAGTTTGGGAAATTTTTCCTTACCGAAATAGTGGACCAATGCATAGCTCTTTCCAGATAAATATTTGTTCTTAAACAATCAAGTGAAATTCATTCAAATGAATACATTAATAAATGGTGGAATATATCACAAGTACATCCTTCATAATGGTAACTCTTTAAAATAAAAAGAAAACAACAAAAATTATTAGTTAATTCTGGTGCTGACTGAGATTAATACAGTTTGCATCATCATTCCTAAATTTCTTAAACTGAAAATCAGGCTATTCTCCCAAGAACCAGATAACTGAGATTATGTGAATTAACTTATATTTTATATTAACTTATATTTTATCCAATCACTCAGTAAATTTCTTTTGAACCCTTATGTGTGTAGATCACTGCTCAATGCCAAAGGTACATAGAAGTTAATAAAATACTCCTATCTTCATGTATCTTACAATACAGTTTGGAAAAAACAAATTTAATGCAATAGCTTATCGTTATACAATATACACTGCATCCATATAGCAAAAGTGCAGGAATATTCTAAAGAATTCCAAGGGTTAATCACTACTTAGGACTCAGAAATGTCATATGAGACACATAACTTAAACTGTATTTTGAAAATTAATGAAAAGAAGACAGAAGTCCTTTAGACATGAAATGTAATTAAGCGGCTCTTGCCTATTCTTACTCACATGGACTCAATCACTGAATGACAGCTTAGTTTATAATTGTTTGCTTCTTTGTCTCAGTTGTGATACTTTCTTTGCCTGGAACACATTTGAACCTGAATCTATATAATTGGAAATTCACTTGAAAAAAAGCCTTGGGCAGAGAATTAGAAGACCTCAGTCTGTGTGTACCTTTAGCCAAGTTACTCCTTTGCATGGTGCCTCAGTTTCCTCATCTGTAAAATAGGAATAATGCCTGCCCTACCTATATCACACACTGGTGTGGAAAGAATAAGATGGTTAGCTATGTGAGCATTCTTAGGAAAGTGAAAAGCCTTTGCAAATTTAAGGATGTATTATTATAAATGAAATTTAAATGCAATCTGTTTTCAAGAGAGCATTCTTTAACCAGTAGGAATTGGTAAATTTGCTTTTATGATTAAGCATAAACCTTATACCTTATATTACTGCCTAAAGGTATTTGATGGCCTCCCAACCATTTTCCTGGCAGCATTTGTAGTTCTGCATGTGTGGTGATGGTAATGCACTTCTGAAAGTTGTATTCCACATGATTTTACTTTGTCTGGTGATACATATGTGCTTAATTTGGAGATTCTCTTAATCAGCTCCTCCCTTTCTACTGTTCTTGTGTATGTTAATGAGCCATAATTAAATTCATTTTGAAATTAATAACAATTAACATTCTTTGAATACATACCATGTATTATAAACTGGCTTAATCAATTTGATTTTATTTATGCTTATCTATTCGGAGATAATGGTAGCTGGCAAAGAAGTATGAATTTGAGATGGGTAAGGGTTATTTATGTTTTCACAATATCCCTCCCTAGGGAGTTGCAATGAAAACAAGTCTTGGACTAAATTTTCTCATACATATCAACGTTTATTAAATGAACATTCATTAATGGTAGTGACAAAACAGTTCACACAACCTGTACTGTAAGCCTGATAATGTCACAGCAATCTGTCATTTAAAAGGTTTTGACCACAACATACCTAGAAGGCTCACAGGAGAAAGGCTCAGCCCTATTTTGGAAACAGAATTTTAAAAAATTATTTTTATTGAGGTAAAGTTAATATAAAATAAACCATTAATCATTTTAAAGTGTACAATTTACAATTTGGTGGCGTTTAGTGCATTTACAATATTGTGTAAGCCTCACTACTCTCCAATTCCAGAACATTTTATCACACTTAAAGAGAACCCTATTCCCATGAAGCATTCATTCCCCACTCATTTTCTCCCCTAACCACTCTTCCAGCCCCTGGAATCCACTCATCTACTTACACTTTCTATGAATATACCTATTCTGGAAGATTCATATGAATGGTATCATATAATATGTGACATTGTGTGTCTGGCTTCCTTTCTTAGTATGGTGTTTTCAAGGTTCATCTATGTTGTATCATGGATCAATATGTCATTCCTTTTTGTGGCTGAGTAATATTCTACTGTATAGATATACCACATGTTTTATCCATTTATGACCATTTGAGTTGTTTCTACATTTGACTTTTATGAATAGTGCTTCTGTGAACATTCATGTGCATGTATTTGATCAAGTACCTGTTTTCAGTTCTTTGGGGTATATACCTAGGAATGGAATTTTGGGGTCTGATGGTAATTCTGTTAACTTTTAAGGAACTACCAAATGGCTTTTCACTGGACTGCAACATTTTACATGCCTGCCAGTAATATATGGCTGTTTCTATTTCTCTGCATCTTTGCTAACACTTGCATTCTTTTGCCAACACTTCATTCTTTTTCTTTCTTTCAAGAATTTATTTAAGTTCAAGTTAGTTAACATGTCATGTACTATTAGTTTCAGGGGTAGAATTTAGTGATTACTTGCATATAATACCCAGTGCTCATTACAAGTGCCCTCCTTAATACCCACCACTCCTCCAGCAATCCTTAGCTTATTCTCCATAGTTAAGAGTCTCTTATGGTTTGCCTCTCTCTCTGTTGTTTTTATCTTATTTTATTTTTTCTTCCCTTCCCCTAAGTTCATTTGTTTTCTTTCTTAAATTCCACATATGAATGAAATCATATGGTATTTGTCTTTCTTTGACTAATTTCATTTAGCACAACACCTTCTAGTTGCATCCACATTGTTGCAAATGTAAGATTTGCATTTACATGTAAGATTTCATTCTTTTTGGTCCTTTTCCATTGTGTGTGTATGTACATATATATATATATGTGTATGCGTATTTATGTTTTATATATATATATATATCACATCTTCCTTATCCATTCATCTCTCTCTGGATGTATACCCACACTAGTGGGTATGAAATGGTATCTCATTGTAGTTTTAATTGCATTTACCTAATGTTCAATGATGTTGAGCATATTCTCATGTGCTCATTGGCCATTGGTATATTTTCTTTGGGAAAATGTCTGTTTGGATCCTCTGCCCATTTTTTTTCATTTTTTTTTCTTCTTTGGATGTTGAAGTAGACCTTTTTTTTTTGTCTCTTGATTCTTCCATTCCTGCCTTTTCTAATGCTTAATTGATTTTTATAATGTATGATTTTGATTCCCATCTCAGTTTTTTGTATTTTTAAATTATTTTTCCTTAATGGTTACCCTGGAGATTACAATTAACATCTTAACTTTATACTAATCAAGTTTGAATTAATATTAAGTTTCAATAATATAAAAAAATGCTGCTCCCAGGTGCCTGGCTGGCTCAATTAGTAGCACATGCAACTCTTGATCTTGGGAATATGTGTTCAAGTCCCACATTGGGTGTAGAGATTACTTAAAAATTCTTTTTAAAAAAGGCATTAAGGGGCGCCTGGGTGGCTCAGTGGTTAAGGTCTCTGCCTTCGGCTCAGGTCATGATCCCAGTCCTGGGATCGCGCCCCACATTGGGCTCTCTGCTCAGCGAGGAGCCTGCTTCCCCCCCTCTCTCTGCCTGCCTCTCTGACTACTTGTGATCTCTGTCTTTCAAAGAGATAAATAAAAATCTTAAAAAAAAATTATAAAAAAAAGGCATTAAAAAAACTGCTCCTGGAGTAGCTGGTTGGCTCAGTCAGTTAAGGATCTGCCTTGGGCTCAGGTCCTGATTCCAGTGTCTTGGGATTGAGCCCTGCATCAGGTTCCCTGCTCAGTGGGGCATCTGCTTCTCCTACTTCCTCTGTTCCTCCCCCTGCTTGTGTGCTCTCTTTCTCCCTCAAATAAATAAATAAAATATTTTTTAAAAATTGCTGCTTTTCCTTTGTCTTTTGACAATTTGATTATTGTGGTGTCTTGGTGCAAAGATCTTTGGCTTTATGATAACAGGGTTTTGTAGTGCCTGTTGGATGTGCAGATTCATATTCTCATCTAATTGGGAAGTTTTTGGCCAATATTTCTTTCAATATTTTTTTGTGCTTCTTTCTGTCTCTCCTCTTCCTCTGGGAATCTCTGCATACATTGGCACACATTGGATGGTGATGTACAAGTCTCTTAGGCTCTGTTTGGTCTTCTTCATGCTTTTTTCTATCTTCTCTGACTGAATAATCTCAACTGATCTATCTTTAAGTTTGCTGATCCTTTCTTCTGCAGATTCATCTGCTTCCTCAAACAGTAGCTAAACCCCACTTGTAAAGTTTTCATTTCCACTTCTATTTTCTTCTTTAATTTCTATCCCTTCATTGATATTCTTTATTTGTTAAGACATTGTTCTACTTGTTTCCTTTAGTTCTTTGTTTGTGGTTTCCATTAGGTTTTGAACATATCTGACAGTTAGTTCACTTAACATCTTTGTCTACTAACTCCAACACCTGGGCTTCCTAAGGAATAGTTTCAATTAATTTTTTTCTCTATAGATGGATCATCCTTTCTTGTATCCTTGAATTCCTGGTAATTTTTGTTGTTGTTGAAAACTGGATATTTTGAATATTACAATGTGGCAATTCTAGAAATCAGATTCTTCACCCTTCCTAGAATTTGTTGCTGTTATTTGTTGTGGATTTTCCTAAACTACTTTTTAAAGTCTATGTTCTTCATCATCTGTGGCTCCTAAAGTCTCTGTTCTGTCAGCTTAGTGGTCAGCTTGCTTTTTGACAGAGTTATGTTAAGTGTCTACAGCCAACAAACGGTAAAAAGAAGAGAAAATGAAGAAAGAGAAAGGACTACTTTCCTGGTCTTTGCAGATTGGTTCTGTGTTGAGGTACTTCTTCAATGCTTAGCCATTTACAAGTCTTAGTCTTTATTTCCTACTTGTGCAGAGCCTGAAGCCTAACCAGAGGTTAAAGTTTAGTGTCTTCTCTGCCCTTTTCTGAATATGCTTCCCGCAAAGGGCGTGCGTGTGCATTCCTGGATTGTCTGGTATGCACGGGAGCTTTTAAAAGCCCTTATTTCCATATGTAGCTCTTTTTTGAATCTCTTCCTTTCCAGGCTTCTTGGTCTTTATCTTGTCCCAAGTGTTGTTCATTTTCCCAGACAGCTATAACTAGTACTTGTGCCTTTTTGAGTGCTTTTCCCTGGGAAACTGCCCTAACACTGGGAACTCCAAGTTGGGCAAAACAAAGGATAGCTTTTGCTCTGGTCCTTGAGGGGAAATGCCAGATGGGTTAAGACCCTGTGTTTTGAGAATAAGGTCCATATTGCTCTCCTTGGTGCGGGCAATCTGCATCAAGGGCGCAGGCTGTGGTTTGCACAGTTACTGCCAATCTGTGGGGTGGGGATGGTGGGTGGGCAATTTGGAATAACACAGTGTTCTCTTACTACAAAACAGCCTCTTTCTTCTTCAATTCGTTCCCTGGTTATTGTCAGTTTTTTATTTTATACTCCAGAGTTCTTCAAAAGTTGATTTGTGAGGTCATTAGATACTTTTAGGGAGGAGCCCTCTAGTTTCTAGGCACATCCCTCCTACAAGCAGGATTTTTGTGCCTTATAGTAGACATTAGACAACCAAGAGAAATTTTTAAGCAATGGCTGGAATAGGACTCTTTAGGTATTAATTTTGAAGTCTTTCTCTAAGGGTACAGACAGGTTACAGGATTCCCTATGTTTTTATAACCTGTTCATGCAGAGGTGAGAGTGTCTCTAAAATATTTTTTTAACTAGTTATATCCCATTTTTAATATTTATCATACAAGTTAACAGGCCACTATTTTTCATCAATGAAAGCCAATTTTTGACATTTATTATGCCAATTAGCAAAGTATAGATAGTTCTGTGAGATATAGGTAACAAAAGCACTTGTGACCATCACTTCTGGAATATGACCCTTTCTGGCATAACTGTGGCTCCCTGCCCCCATCTATGCATCCTGATGAGGGCAAGTGACTGACCCTAGAAGTAAAGCTGAAACCCACTGTCACATAAATATTATCACACTGTCTTTGCTGAAGTATTATGAAGTAAATGGTAGACATTGTAACACTGTATTGTGTTGTTTAATACAACAGTCCCGTGAAGTAGTAGTGTAAGTATCTCCATGCTATAGATGAAGAAACTGAAATTTAGGGAGATTAAGTTATTTATTTAAGGATGCTCAACTAGAAAGTGATAGAACTGGATTCCAACCTAGCTCTTTGAGACTCTACATCTCTTATGTATTATGATCAAGAGCATCTATCTTATGGCATTTTTTTTTGTCATGTGAAGAATGCTTTTAAAAGAAATTTCTGGGGGTGCCTGGGTGGCTCAGTGTGTTGGGCCTCTGCCTTCAGCTCCGGTCATAATCTTGGGGTTCTGGGATTGAGCCCCACATTGGGCTCTCTGCTCAGCAGGGAGCCTGCTTCCCCCTCTCTCTCTGTCTGCCTCTCTGTCTACTTGTGATCTCTCTTTCTCTGTCAAATTAAAAAAAATAAAATCTTAAAAAAAAAAGAAATTTCTGAACACCAACTGTTCTTAATGATTGGAGGCTGGTCCATAGGTAGAATGTGGTTGGTGGGCTTGATTGCCTGCCTTTATGTCTCTTAGATGCTTGTCACATAGCAAGTCTTGAGTCCAAAGAGAATTATGGAAAACAGCAGCAGTGGTCTCTTTTGGGAGTCTCTGGGAGGATCTAGTGATGGCTTTAGTGCTTATATGATCATGTGATGGGCCAGGAATTAGACTTGAGCCTCACTTTCTTTTTTCCTTCTGCCCTGCCACTGGACTGCAGCAGGACCTGCTCAGAATTTGACTTCCCATTGCCTGTCAAGACCCTAGGAGTAAACACAAGCACTTACATTTGATACCTGTGGAGAAGGACAGTCTTTTAGGACAGACTACAAGTGACTAATGACTGGAAATAGTTAGAAAATTAATTCAATCTTGACCTTAAAGTATAAGATAGGTATGTGCTCTCACCATGGTTTTCTGGACAGACTTCACTGACTGTGGAGAGCACATTTAGATTTCTAGCAACATCTTCAAGGTAACCCCAACAGAATTAGCTTTAAAGAGTGGCAGAAGATGTAGTTATCTACAGAATGATATTTGAGGAAACAGCTGGCAGTGTATTCCACCCCCACCCCCCACCAAATTCTACTTCCAGTCATTGCTTCATTCTTCAATTAATTTATTTGTGCCTTCAGGAATCTCCTAGCAAAATGCTGTAGAGATTCTACTACTAACGCTTTTGCAGAATAGAACTCCCCTCTGAAAAGTGACTTCCTTTTCATCAACTTTTGGAGGGCAGACAACAGCATGGGGACCATCAAACTTACACTGGGGGAAATGAGGATGTCAGGAATTTTCCAGATGGTTTGAAATGAATGCAGGTGTGCCTGGAACTCTGCCATTGCTCCTCATCCTGAAGTGGTAGTCGATAACTTTTGGTAAACAATTCCAATTTTAAATGTGTCAGTGGAGTATACTAGCTAAAGAAACCCAGCTATGAATCTGTTTGCTCAGCAAATAAGTGTCCTTGTTTCAGAAGTTTGCATTTTTATTGGGGTTCCTTAGATTCTTAAAGTGGTTCCAGAATCATCATTATAAAGGATAGTTAAAATAAGTAGAAAAGCTTATTTAGATGGTGTGAGTGGTGTGTATATATAGACAAAGGAGGAGAAAAGAGGGAAGATTTATATTGATGGGTTATAGCGTATGTGTTTGTGTGTGGGGGGTAGTGTGTGTGTGTGTGTGTGTCTAGCACAGAGAGGTCACTAATGTGTTTACTATGTGCCAGGCACTGTGTTAAATGTTTTTCATGGGTTAGTTCATCTAATTTTCATGTCAGTTATGAGGTAGATTCTATTCTCCTTTTACTGCTTAGATAAGTCACAGTAGCGATTTGATTCTAGATGGCAGGAGACCAGATCCAGATCTAGCTGTGTGACCTCAGATAAATCATTTCTCTCTGGGCTTCTGTTTCCTCACCTATAAAATGAAAGATTATTTTTGAAGTACTTCTAGCTCTGACAGTCTATACTTTGGTATTTGTGCTTCTTCCTACCTTCCTCTAGGTGTTATTTCCTAAGGAGATGAAGGTCAGAAGTCAACAATGATTGACTTACAAGTAGGGCTACTTACAAATATAGTTTTATTGTACAGGTGAGCTAGTGTCAGGGACAGCAGGTTATCATGGACAATACATTTGTTTAGGTTTTTGTGTCATTATTAGTGGTGGCTTCTCATTATGTAGATAAGTTCTGGACACTATTAACACACTTTGTCCTCACTATTAACTTTTGTTTTAAGAGAGATTGATACTCAGAAAATTTAAAATAATTTTTTCTTAATTAAATTTGGGTTCTTTTAGTGTTTCTTATTACCTCAAAGTTCTGTCCCTGTTGGCTGGTATGACAGTTTCATTCATCCTACCACACATATTTGTTGAGCATCTGCTATGTGCAAAATCTTTTCAAGGTACAGGAGATATATCAATGAACCAAAGAAACACGCATTTCTGCCCTCATGGAGCTCATATTTTAGTGGACTGACAGTGAACGAAACCTAGTAGTTCAATGCATACATAGTGTGTTAAATGATGATTAAATTCTATGGCAGGAAATAAAGTAAGAAGGGGGCTTGGAACTAGAAGGTATTATGCTGAGCGAAATAAGTCAATCAGAGAAAGACAATTATCATATGATCACTCTGATATGAGGAATTTGAGAGGCAGGGTGGGGGTTGTGGGAGTAGGGAAGGAAAAAATGAAACAAGTTGGGATTGGGAGGGAGACAAACCATAAGATACTCTTAATCTCACGAAACAAACTGAGGGTTGCTGGGGGGTGGGGTGGTAGGGACAGGGTATCTGGGTGATGGACATTGGGGAGGGTATGTGCTATGGTAAGTGATGTGAAATGTGTAAGCCTGATGAGTCACAGATCTGTACCCCTGGGGCAAGTAATACATTGTATGTTAATTAAAAAAAAGAAGAAGAAGAAGGGGGCTTGGAGTTGTGAGTACAATTGCTTACTATCGCCCTGGGAAAATTAGTGCTAGTTCTCATCAGAGCTTAGGTAACAGCAAATTCCTTACCTAAGCTATTAAGAAAGGGCTTTGGAGTCAGATAAACTTATTTTTTTTTTGACAGACAGAGATCACAAGTAGGCAGAGAAGCAGGCAGAGAGAGAGAGAGGAGGAAGCAGTCTCCCCACTAAGCAGAGAGCCCAATGCGGGGTTCCATCCCAGGACCCTGGGACCATGACCTGAGCTGAAGGCAGAAGCCTTAACCCACTGAGCCACTCAGGCGCCCCAGATAAACCTATTTTAATTTATAACTCTGCTCCCAGCTTTGTGACCTTGGGCACACAATTTTACTTCATTGAGCCTTATATTTGTGTTGAATTAGGGGAGCAGAACCATTAGGAGTATATAAAACAAAGGATTTATTTTGGGGATTTGATCTTATACAATCGTGGGAGCTGATGAAACAATTCACATCAGACTTCTGCTTCTGCATCTGATGCTGGACTTGAAGTCAACAGGACATATAGTCAGGAGAGATGAACGTGAAGTAGGAGAGAGTAAGGCCACACTAGAACTTATGAAGACCAGCTGGAAGGCATGAGAACAAGCTGGACTCCATGTCAATCTCTCACAGCCTCTAAACCTCTGGTTTCAAAGATGGGAGAGTCCTGCAGGAGAAGGTGGTATACTTCCTTATGGAGCTAAACACACACCTGGCCCTTGAGTCAAGAAGCTGGAGGAGGAGCTCTGATAGTAGGGGAGGAGAGGAGTTGTTGCCTATGTGTGTTGCCCCCAAATTCACAGCAGCTGAAGGAAGAATCTTAGTGGTTGCTGAGGGCTCAGACACTGCTGAAAGGCCAAAAACAAGAGCCAGGATATTTTACAGGCAGCATGCCTAAGTTGTAGTAGCACCTGGTGCCCTGCACCTACCATCCGGGTATAAGAAAATGATGGCCATTACTTCACTTCTATCGCTCACATTTCATGAAAAAATCTCTCTCATGGCCCATGCTACATCTGAATTACTTGGAATAGAGAAGAGGATTCTAGATACGCTAGTTCCAGCTTAGCTAAGGTGACAGAAGACAAATCCACCGCAAGCCTGTTTCTTAATGGGGATAATAATACCTAACGCAGGATTCTTGTAAATAATACATGAGATAAAATCTATGTAAGAGTATCTAGCACATAGTGTATAGTCAATACATTTTTTTCTTCCTTTCTCTTACTGTTTGACCAAGGAATAGCATACTTTCTGGCATCAAGAACTGTAGGGAAGGTTTTATTGTTTTCTGATTTTTTGAGGGGATTGTCGGGAGACTGTGAAGAGCTTTTTTTTCCTTCATAAATCACTGTATCTGTTTGCAAACTGTTGGTTATGTCTACATTTGAGGTTGGCTTCGTTTGAGGATGCAGAAGAGAAACTGAATGCCCTAGACCACTGAAGATATATCCAGCATACATACACACCATGAAAACAGATCGGAAAGGATCACATAGTCGGTGGAAAAACAAAATTTATGAAGCCACAGGGACAAAGATTGTTGGTGCTGGTAGGGAATTAAAAGGTCAGCTACTCCAACACCCAAATTTCACAGATGGGGAAACAGTCTCAGAGTAGGGCAGTTAATTTGGTGAAATCACAACTTGTTTGACCGAGGAACATTTTTTACAGGTTGTTTTTTAGAATCCTGCAGAACTAATTAAATATATTATAAGGCTGTTGTTGAAGACTTCATATATTTTGTTGTTCAGTGTCCTCTATATGACACCCCTCCACCACCACCCCCACCCCGTGAAAAATTTTAGAACTAAGTACTAGGAAAAACTCTGTTTATCCTGAGGAACCGGTATGATTTTATGCCTCATGGACAATACAAATCTGGTCAATGATCATGTTTCATTTGCTTTGGGTGCCAGGATGTTCAGTGCCAAATTGGCAGCTCCAACATTATTAACCATGTAGGATTCTCTGGCTTGAATATATTTGTCTTCCTCTTCCCTCTGGCTTTGTTACTTTTTTTTCCTGGTCTTGATTTGTAGATAATATTATTTCTATATGTAATTTATTATATATACTATTACAAGTTGTCTCAAATCCTTGGTGGTATGAGGAAAGCTATACACATATACATAGAAGAATCCTAGATTAGTTGACCTCCACGGTACAGTGAAAAACCACTGGGTTTGAAATAGCTTCTAGTCCATGCTCTGTCATTTTAGTAAACTTCTTAGACCTCAAGTTTTCTTAGATCTGCTTGGATATTGTAACATCTAGCATGATTCAGAAGATACCCTTTATCCAAGAGCAGAGGTATCTGAAACCTATGTGATGATTCTCTCAGATTTCTAAACTGTGTTTTGGGGAACTTGACTCTATGAAATTCAGGGTGATTGGAAAGAAACATTTTACTCAATTCTGGATAGGAAACAAGGGGTTAGAGTAAATTGTAAGATTAGTGGAAGAAGAAGAAGTAGGTAAAGAAATTTGTTCACTTCTCTGATTAATTTTTTTAAGTTTTGAAATTATAGTAAAATTGTCTTTTGGGGAAGTGTATAGTTCTATGAATTTTAACACATTTATAGATTCATGTAAGTATCTCCCCAGAAAACTCCCTCATGCTATCACACTCTCCTCCCACCCATATGCCTTGATTTTATTTTAAAATGTCCTCCCCAATAGTTAGAGAATAGATTAAGAAGATTAATTTGATTCACCCATTCACTTTAATGGTCCTACCGTATGCTCCCTACTGTGGTAGGTTCTGTGGGCTATGTAAGGAGGGGCTTCAAGGATTTTACAATATGGTTGGCAAGATTGGCTTAATACATCGGAAGCAATTAGAAGACCGTATAAGACACTGTACAAGCAAGTGCTAAATTGGCACAGAGCAGGAGATGGGAAAGCATCTGTCTGGGCTAGAATATAGGCTTCTGCAACAGAATGACACACTGCTTATAAGTGTATATATATTTCTGTGCGAGGACAGATTGGAATGTATTTAGAAATGTAAAGAGTTAAGTTTCACCTCTAAAAGTGATATATTAGCCTAAACAGATGAAAGGGAATCACATGCTTGTGAGAATATTTACAAAAGTCTTCAAAATCTACAGTCAAGGAAGTCTACCTAAGTACAAAAAATTATTATTTTACTTTTTATAATATGTGGAGAGACATATGACTGCCAAATGGCTTTGCTCTATGTCCAGAGAAATGTAATGAAGTTGACATCCAGATATCTATTGCAGAAGTCTGACTAGATTTTTCCGTTGTGAATACGCTACATGTAAATTCTGAACATATGGCTCCCATCAGTGATCTATGAGGAGGTGATGGAATGTAGGTTGGGGAAGACAAGAGGAAGGCCAAGTCTCTGACTCTGAAGTGAGAGGCAGCTGGACACCATATGTGTGTGTTTAGACTTGGAGCCAGCTTTATGTCGAGGGAGTAGGCATTTGCCCAAGACTCGTGATTTGTAGGGTGTGGGGAAAGGATCTTCCTTTGCCAAATTCTTCCCCTACAGGCAGGCCCCAAGGCCTGAACTTTCCTTAGAAAAAGAAATAAAATATTATGTGTTCTGGAGCCTATATTTAAAATATAGGGAGCTAGGTGGGGAGGGACACCAACACATTAAGCTGGAAATAGTTATCAGAGCCTTGCTGTGAAGCAGTTTATCTAATTAGCCTAGCGGAACTGCAGGGAAGCGTAGGACCCATGGGATAGGGTAGGGTTGTGAGTCTATGTGTGTGTGTGTGTGTGTGTGTATCCATTCATCTGTGTGTGCATGCTGGGAGTCACGTGTTTGTGCAAAACTGGCCCCATATAGATTAGAATGGCAGTGTTTAGTGCACATAGGCATTTCAGTTCATTGGTTGTATGCTTGGTGTCTGCCGTGGTTTATTCTCCAAGGTGTTAAGCTTCTCTCTCATATCACTCAATGTGCAGGTTGACCACAGAGATTACTAAGAATCAATCAAGAATATGATCCTCTGAGGCATTCTTGGCCTGAACATCTCAGAGGGCTTTCTTAAACACCCGGTAGCTAGTTTCCAGCAAAGTCGGGAGTGTGAAGCCCATGACGTGAATGGAGAGATTAGCTGTTAGAGAAGTTGTCACTTCTCTAGAAATAACCTAGACTCATAGGTTAGAAGCAGAACTGTCTAGTGTGTGTGAGGAGAGCCCGAAGTACCACCCTCCGCAAGCAAATAAAGTGAAATGAAAAGCACAGCTTCCTGCTTGTGTTCTCTGTACTCTGCACCCTAGGTATGGTCCTGCATTGCACCTCGAAAACTGACCTTCTCAAAAAGCAGAATTGCCTCTTGGGTCCCTTTTCCAAGCTATTTTTAGCAATCTGTCCAATCTCTTACTAAGATGAGAAAACACATACAGCTCCTTTTTCTTTTGAGATTGAGGGAAATGTACTCTAAGAAGCTGTGAAGATGGGTAGGGTCTTGACAAATGTTGGATTCCACTATTTAAAATGTAGAAGTAAGATCAGTCCAGAAGTTTATCCAACCCCCAGAATACAGAAGGAGCATTGGATCTACAGAGAAGTAGTGTCACAGAACTCAAAATCTAGGGCCAGAACTAATGGCATGCTCATGGATACCTCTTTGACATAAAATAGTTAATTTTATGTCATGATCCCATCTCACTTTGATAATTCTACAACTGGGCCTTTTGTGTTCAGAAAGAAATGTACTATTCAGATTAGTTTGGGGTAAAGAAAATTAACAAAACCCCATGTGGGTGTTGGTGTTGGCTTTTCTGAGTTCAGTGTTGGATGGAAAATTCAGATTATTTCTCAGCTTGAGTCATCTGAAAAAAATTGGATTTGCTCATTTGCAGGTGGAAAATTTAATGTGCCCATTAATCTCTTAAGATGACATTTAAAGGTGAAAGTGATAGTGGTGTTGGGAAGGTATACCTGGGGATCATGATCTTTTTGGTGCCGGGGGAAGAGTGCTGCCGTTGTGGCCGTGTGAATTAGCTTTGTCAAAGGCTGAAGCCAGGGTTCTGGTATGGTTTACCTAGAGATTGATAATGGAAATTTCCCATTACAGCTGGTGGGCATATGATGTACTAGAGTTTCATAAACAGAACACTTAGGACCCGAGACCTGCTTTCTGCTGGGCAAATGGGTGTTTTGTAAGTTTTGGTCAATATCTAGGCATGGGGCCCCACCAGCTTTCTCAGTAGCCTGCTCCATTTCCTAGGAATTCAAGAAACTTTATTTCCAACCGTGTCCCTCCTACTTGAATTTTACCCATTTCCCCTTGGTCAGTGTTCCACTTACACTGAAAAGAACTTTCCAGCATTGTACTCATCAAATCCTTTCATAGACTATTGGACCACATTCTTCAAGTCTTCTCCTCGTGAAATAGCTTTTCGTAGTGATACTATGGGCTTTTGTCAGTTCACTCCAAAAGAAATGAGTTTTTAAGCTTCTTTTCTAAGACTTTATTTATTTGAGAGAGATAGCAAGCATGAGTGGGATAGGAGACAGAGGGAGAGGGAGAAGCAGACTCTCTGCTGAGCAGGAAGCCCAATGTGGGGCTCTATCCCAGGACCCTGGAATCATGACCTGAGCCACTTTTAACATTTAACCGACTGAGCCACCCAGGGGCCTCAAGTTATTAGGCTTCTTGCTCTTAGAATAATAATGGTAGCTTATCATCATTTTTAAAAAGCCATCATTTATTGAGTGCTTGCTAATTGCCAGGCAGTGTGTTGAGGATTTTATAAATATTAGTTATTTCATCCTCCTGGTAATCCAATGGGGTAGAAATTATTATTTTGACATTTTAAAAAGATTTTATTTATTTATTTATTTATTTATTTTTTAAAGATTTTATTTATTTATTTGTCAGAGAGAGAGAGAGCGAGCGAGAGAGTGAGCACAGGCAGACAGAGTGGCAGGCAGAGGCAGAGGGAGAAGCAGGCTCCCTGCCGAGCAAGGAGCCCAATGTGGGACTCGATCCCAGGAAGCTGGGATCATGACCTGAGCCGAAGGCAGCTGCTTAACCAACTGAGCCACCCAGGCGTCCCTTATTTATTTATTTGACAGACAGAGATCACAAGTAGGCAGAGAGGCAGGCAGAGGTGGGGGGGACGCCGGCTCCCTACTGAGCAGAGAGCCCAATGCGGGACTTGATCCCAGGAACCTGAGATCATGACCTGAGCTGAAGGCAGAGGCTTAACCCACTGAGCCACCCAGATGCCCCTATTTTGCCATTTTAAAGACTGGGAAACTGACACAAAGAGTTAATTTTTCCAGGTTTGCACTGTTAGTTTAACCCATATTTTTCTGTGATGCTCTGTAGCTTCTCTAATCATTATAATTACTCTGGTTTTCATGTGTTGTTTTCCCTATATATATTTGTGTGTATGTATACACGTATACACACATATTTATATGCATAGACATATATACCTACATATACATACACATGCATATATATAATTGACATATATGTATACATACATATGTAGATATGAAAATGATGTGGGTAACTATGCTAGATGTGTGCCATGCTACTTTGTGCCATGCTGAGATATTAACACTTTCTAAAGGAAAGACTAGCTGACCTTCATCTGTCCTGAAATTATTCCCTTAGGAATATTCCATTTCTCTTTCCCATTAATAAGCTGCCTTGAAGAACAAATTAGTTCTATGAAGGATGCTACATTAAGTTTCAAAGTGCTAAAGCCAAAGGAATTTTAATATTTTCACCTTTATTCTATCCACATGTCATAGTTGATAAAATTTTGTGGTAGTTCCTACTCTGTGCATTGCATCCCCTGTCCTTGGGGCTGTTGCCTGGGGTAACTAAGAAGAACCATTGCATAACCCCAATGCATGGGTTATGGGTTATGGTCTGGTAGGAGGAATAAGCATAAGCATATGCTGTAGCTGAAAACAAACCACATTGCACTAAGTACATTTCCAGAGTTGCTCCTTGTCCTTGGAAGATTGAGGATTGCAGACAGCAAAGTGCACATTTTCAGGGGATTTATTAGTGTCTGGGAAGTCAGGGAGCCAGGATAGGGCATTTGGTCCCATGTCATGATCCCATCTCAGAGACATGATCCCATGTCAGAATCCAAAGGTGAGGAAAGGAGTTCCTGAAGGTGGGATTCAATAGTTTTGTGTCCGAATTGAGCTGCTGGTTTCAGGACAGCACTGTTGTGCGCCATGTTGGGCCAGGGGCTGAAAGAAGAGGAGCAACACTTGTATCCTAAGCCTGGCTTTGCCACTCTGTGGGTGTGCACCCTTCAGCAAGTGAAGTCTTCCCCTTGGCCTCCATTTCCTCATGTAGAAAGTGGAGATGAGACTATATTTACCTCATAGGTAAACAGGTTAAGCCTATAGGAAGTGGGGGATTGCTTTAAGTCTACAGAAAGCATTAGAAGTGCTAGCTATTACTAATATGTTTTAGGTGTGTTGTTTTCTATAAGAAATTTTTTTCCTTATTAGCTTTTTTTTCCGAAATAAGTCTATTACTTTCCCAAGTATGTCTCTTAGTATGGAACTGAAAATATTGTTTTAAGCACTTAAAGTGTTAAGTTTAGCCTCTGATTCTATTTTGTTTTAGCTACTCCTTCAGCCCACTTCTGAACAGACCTAGGATGGCCTTCCCCTGGTTGACACATTGTGAGAGCTTCTGAAACCTTAATGAAATGCTCTCCCTACCATACACCTACTCATTTGGCTTTGGAGTTCACAGCTTGTACTTAATCAGTTAACCCAGGCCAGTGGTCTCCAAAGATTTATAGACCCACAGGGGGTATGCAAGATAGTCTATTTGGATGTGGGGAAAACATTATAATTTACATTTATTTTTTATCTGAAAAAGAAAGAAGGATGCCTAGGTGGCTCAGTTGGTTAAGCATCTGCCTTTGGCTCAGGTCATGATCTCAGGGTCTGGATCGAGTCCTACATTGGGCTCCTTGCTCAGTGGGGAACCTGCTTCTCCCTCTCCCTCTGCCTGCCACTCCCTCTGCTTGTGCTCTCTCTCTCTCTGACAAATACATACATGAATAAAATCTTTAAAACAAATAACACAAAAGTCTAAAAAAAGAAAGAAATTAAGCCTTACTAATGTTTAATCTGTCAATAGAGACTGCCTACTCATTTGGATCTCTGGGTTAGATGTGTCACATATGTCACAATTCCTAGTGGTTCTCAGTAGTGGCCTCACTTGTTTTGCTTTTAGTATATTGTAGCATACTGTGGTTTACCTGTGTAGGGAGAAGGTATTGGCTTGTATCTCAAATAACAGAACTTTTTTGAATACTCTGTAGGGAGAGTGACCATGGAAATCTTTTGTACCACCCGAGGGTTCACTAGTTATCTTGAGGGAAAGATTTTAAAAGTTGTTGAACTTAAAGATACCTCTTTTCTTTTAAACGAAGATTGAGTATTCCAAATTTGCTGACTTTCACTTATTAAGTAATTGGCAATAGTATGATACCCAGAAGATTAGTTTAAAAAAAAAGACTTAATCTATCCCTTCAAGGTGAATTTTAATGAGTGAAAAGTACTGTTTAAAAAATATACTTTAAAAATGGATACTGTATGTTATCTAGCTAGAATTAAAATAAAAATTTTCAATGAGTTAAAAATAATAAAATAAAATGGATACTGAAAAATGTTTCTCTTTTTTTTTTGAAAAATGTTTCTCTTTAATGTGATTTTTGTTGCTTTGTTACTTAAGAAAAACTTCTGCTAGCTGCATAATTTTTAAAAATTCGAAAAATATCTCTAACCTCTTTAAAACTTTTTCAAATGAAGACTTTTAGTAAATTTGAACCCATTTGTTCAAACTATTAAGCTATCCACCTGCTGATTAGTTTGCAGGCATAACTGATTGACATTGGGAAATATAAAGGATTTATCAGATAAATTACAACAAAACCTTTCAGTGATTGGAGTATGAAATTTTAAAAAACACATTCTTGATGATATGTTAAGTACAGACAATGATATACGTTCTCTGGATCTATGTGTCTTTGTCACCTCTTTTTCTTCTTTTTTTTTTTTTAAAGATTTTATTTATTTATTTGACAGAGATCACAAGTAGGCAGAGAGGCAGGCAGAGGGAGAGGAGGAAGCAGACTCCCTGCTGAGCAGAGAGCCCGATGCGGGGCTCGATCCCAGGACCCTGAGATCATGACCTGAGCCGAAGGCAGATGCTTAACCCACTGAGCCACCCAGGCGCCCTGTCACCTCTTTTTCAACCAAGATATCGATTAAAACCTAGTATCAAAATCACCTACATTTAAAACCAGTCCTTCAAATGGAAGTATCATAAGATTTAAAAAATTAAGGAACCACGTTAAGTCATATTATTCTCATTAGAAAATTATGCTGAATAATTCTTTTAAGTGAGGACAAAATTATTTTTGTGCCATTAATAAAAAAAGTCTTATTTTAAATACTGTTGATTTCATCTTCTCTCATGTTCTAAAATTCATGTTATCGTATGTTTATATCACAATGTAAGCAATATATTAGTATAGTTGTATGCATGTATCATTTTTAAATAAATCTACATTTACTTTTATTTGGAGTATGTGCTTTTCTGTGCTATAACTGATTGGGTTAAAATTTTGGAAGATGGGGGCGCCTGGGTGGCTCAGTTGGTGAAGCCACTGCCTTTGGCTCAGGTCACGATCCCAGAGTCCCGGGATTGAGTCTTGCATCGGGCTCCTGGCTCCACGGGGAGTCTGCTTTTCCCTCTGACCTTATTCCCTCTCATGTTCTCTCTCTCTCTCAAACAAATAAATAAAATCTTTAAAAAAAATTTGGAAGATGGGCCACCTGGGTGGCTCAGTTGGGTAAGGGTCCGACTCTTGGTTTCGGCTCAGGGTCATAATCTCAGGGTTGTGGGAAGGAGCCCCATATTGTTGGTCTCCCTGCTCAGTGGGGACTCGGCTTGAGGTTCTCTCCCTCTACCCCTCTGCCTGCTTGCACTCTCTATCTCTAAGATAAATAAACCTTTAAAAAAATTGGAGTAGACCACAAACTTGCTTTTGATGCTTGATAGTGAATATGACCTTGAATTTTCTGCCCCAAGTCTTATCAAGAGCCTAGTTGAGAGAAGGGATATTTAGGTAAGGTACATGCTACTCTTGTGCCTCACTTCTATGATTATTATATGTTCTATGCTTGACTCAAAGTAGGCCACTGAAAGGCTACATATCTAGGAGGTCTAAAGATAGGTCAAGGTGAAGGAGTAGAGCTGGAAAGTCACTGGAGAATGTAGATCAATAATCAGAGAGGGAGTAATGAATCACAGTATTGAGGGACTGAAATTTTGTGTATTTTCTCTTTCCAGCTTGACCCACCTTTAGTTCTCAAAAAGATTATCTCAAGATAATACTCTACAGCACATTTCATTTCCCTTATGAACGTGCCTTCAGTCACACAAAGCACACAAGACCACAAAGAGGAATGAGAAGTGCTGAGTGGTTTGATCTGGTATTGTTCCTTAATTGTTTTATGCATGTAAACCCTGGATAATGGGGTAGTAGTTAAAAGCAGACATCACACAGACCTTAATTTGAATCCTGGTCTACTGATTGCTGACTCTGTAACCCAGGGTAAGTAATTTTAGCTTTTTTTTCTTGTTAATCTTTTTTGAATCTTAGTTTCTTCATCCATAAAATGAAGACACTAATACCTACCTCTCAGGGTGGTTAAGAGGATTAAATTCATGTAAATTCATGAAAAGCATTTAGCAAGGAATCTAGCATTTGGCAGGTTCTCAATAATGATAACATTATCTACCAGGTTGTTACCTCCTGATGACTGAGACCGTACAAGGTGCTCTGTGCTTCTTTCCTATACCCACAGTGCCTGACACATAAGTATATACTAGATGATCAGTTAGTATTTGTTTAACTGAATATAATTAGTGGGAAAGATCTATCAAGACAGGGTTATTAGGAATCTAGTTAAAACCTGACATTAGATACTTTCAACCAGTTTATTTCTTTCTCCCTGCTAACTAACATATTTTGGAAAGACATTCTGATTTTTTCCTAACCTCAAATCTTGTTGCAATAATTCTTTTCATATGTTGAAATGTTTCAGCTTCCCATTTCCATCAGTGGTCTCACTTTTCTCCTTATCAGTGAAGTTTGAAATGTTGACGGTCCTTTCCCTTCATCCCCTAACAGGACCATGCTAGCAATATCATTATGCTTCTCTCTGCATAAGCACCAATCAAAAATGACCCCTCCCTGTTTGCCAGTGAAGCCCAAACTTCTTTTTAAATTTAATTTCAGTATAGTTAACATACAGTGCTATATTAGCTTCAGGTGTACAATAGAGTGATTCAACACTTCCATACATCACCCAGTGCTCATCATTACAAGTGTATTCCTTAATCCCCATTCTGAACCTGGCACTGAAGTCCTGTCATTTACCGTGGCTCCATCTGACCTATCCAAATATGTTTCCTTCCATGCCTTCTGCTCCAGCTAGATGGGTCTTACCACTGGACTCTAACCACGATGAACAGCTCCCAACTCATCTTTTCCTTTTGCTATGTTAGGATTTCATATTACCATTGCCTAGCTACCAAATGCTCTGTTGAGTTCTTCTGCAATTCTCACTAGCCATATTGCTCATTTGGATTCTTAGCTGTCATATGTATATATTTGTTTTCCATAGATGAATTTTGAGCCACTTGAAGTTAGGGAGAGTTATCCCCCAGAGTGTCACATATTCTACAGGATGCCTATTGAGTGACTAATTAAGGTGAAAGAACCATGAAGTGCTTTGTAAACCTAAATTTAAGGGATTATCCTAATTCATTCACTCATATAATAATCATTTACTGAATACCTGCTATACTGGATAACTAGGATGGGTCTAAAGAATGTATAAGTATCCTTTGGAGACCCTCAAAAATTCCCAGGGAGGGGAATTTGGTAAAAGGCTAGATCTTCTGCAGTTAAGTAGGACGAATGCTCAGATTTGGTCCCTAAAATGTTGTGTGACCTCATGGACCAGTGAAACCAGAGGCATTTAGGTTGTAAAGGTACTGACTGAATTGAAGAAAGAGTGCACCCACCAGAAGGGCTTTGTTGCTCACAATATCCTATTGCTCACCATTACATCTTAGTGTCTAGAACAGAGAGTCTGGCACATAGAAGGCTCTTACTGAACAGTGTAGAATGAACAATGGGGAGACTTTTGGAAATTGAGTTTACTCTGGGTATGCTGACAAAGTAAGGCTGCTGGGATCATAAGGCTGAAGGTCAGACAATGGGAAATTCACTAAGTTGCTGTTGCCCCAAAAGGGATCTTGGAAAACACCCAGCCAGGCTTCTGAGGAGCCCCCAATCTGTCCTTTTCTATTAAAAACTTCCCTAAAAGCACCTTTTGGCAGTTACAACACCTTTTCCTCTTATCTGAAAGCTAAAGTAACTTTATGCATTTTCATACATAATTAACATGCAGAATCTTAGTTTATCTTTTCCATATCTGGCCTACATTACATTTTGTAAATACCACTCTGAAACAACCTACATTAGTCAGTCTGCATCTCTTACTTGTGGTATTTGACACTCAAGTTTTCAGTTGGCCGCCTCCTTCACTTTTAGCAACTTCATAGTAAACCACACCAAACTATGAGAAAACAGTTGATCATTCTGTTACCTCAGAAAGCAGGTAATTTGGGCGTCTTAAAAATAAATGTGAAAAGCTAAAACCCAAGATGAGCTTAAAAGGAAGTTGAGGACTAATTGCTTTTGTTGTTTTTGCTACCCAGTCTAAGGAGGGAAAGTTCCCCCAAATTATTTGAGAATCATTTTTATTCCACTCTTCAGAGCCAAATCATCTGGTTTGAGTGCTGAGTCCAAAAAACACTGCTGCATATTTTCTCTAAGGAGCAAGCCAGAGAGAGGCAATCTGAAAGATCACAGTAGGTTTCAGGTGAGAACTTCCAGAACTTCCTTGAAAATAAAGGCTGTATGTGATAAAAGTGCTGTTCTCCAGCCATTGCCTCCGTGTTTTCTCTCTTGTATTAAATGGCAGTAGAGGTCAAATGCCATTTGCTTTTCTGTTTCTTCAGGACTTATTTTTTGTTCTGTTTCCTTCACTTCAGCCTTTGAGTTTGCTGTCCCTCAGTAGAAAGAGAGCAAGCACTGTGCCAGCATTGGTCCTGTTACTGATTCTAGGCCTGTTTGTGGCTCATGTGCTGCCTGGATTTCTCCTCCCTTGGCTCTTGGCATGTTGAACTTGTTGTTCTTCATTCTTCAGCTTATATAGTACTTCTTCAGAGAAGCCTACCTTGACCATCCCACCTAATGTAGCCAGCATTCCTCCAGCCTACTCACGGTGTCCCATTCCTCTGAGGTCTTTCATAGCAACTCACCACTATGTGAGATAATGTAGTTTATTTACTTGTTTATTTTTCCCCCTCTTCTCTCCTCACTAGAATGTAATCTCTATGCAGGCAGGACTATGTCTGTCTTTTTCAGCTTTTGTATATACCCAATGCTTAGCACAGGGCCTGGTGCATTCTAGGTGGTTGGGAACTCTGTGCTCAGTAAATGAATAAGGAGGACAGAGAGCAATGCAGACCTGCCACAATGTTCCTTGGAGTGTACAGCTACAAAACAGATTCAGCCAAGATTTGTTGAGCTCATTGACACCTATCCACATCTGCTGCTTCCTGTGGGAATAAATGACATCATCAAAAGAGACTGAACTGGCTCTTTCGTGATTCTAAAGTTGGTTGTAAAACTTGAAGGGCTTGGAGTACAGGTTACATTTTTTTTTCATATGGAAAAGGAATGACTTTCAAAGGAATGACTTTCATATGGAAAAGGAATGACTTTCAAAGGAAAAGGGATGACTTGGGCCGAGAATGGAAATGACCACATTCACAATGGAAATGGAATGACCACATTCATAATGCTGAGAAGGATCTGGACTGTGACTCATGATAGTAGAACAATGGGTTGCTGGTTAAGAATGAAATGCACCAGGGCATCCAGGTGGCTCAGTTTGTTAAATGAACGACGCTTGATCTCAGCTCAGGTCTTGATATCAGGGTCGTGAGTTCAAGCCCCACACTAGTCTCCATGCTGGGCATGGCGCCTACTTAAAAGAATAATGAAATGTATCTGGTGAAGACAAAA
This sequence comes from Mellivora capensis, assembly GCA_004024625.1. Lineage (NCBI taxonomy): Eukaryota > Metazoa > Chordata > Mammalia > Carnivora > Mustelidae > Mellivora > Mellivora capensis. Next base: position 81,766 of record PISX010005244.1, read on the forward strand.
AAATATTTGTCAGGAAGCTCATGAACCTTATTAGGAGTGTATGGTTGCTAGATTTAACTGAAACCAACAGACAAAAATCCCAGGACGCCTAGTTAAATTTGAAGTTTGAATTTTATATAAGAAATGAATAATTTTTTTTTTATTTTTTTTATTTTTATTTTTTTTAGAAATGAATAATTTTTTAAACTATGTATGTCCCATGCAATATTTGGTATCCTGGATTTTATCTGGCAGTCTTACAAGTGGGTGTTTAATCCTGTTCTCATTACTCTGTATTATTCACAAGGATATTATAGGAGCTTTATCAGATGTCTTGCTGACTTCTGAATATATGTACCTGTGGCAACATTTCCTAAACTATGTTCCATGAAACTACAGGGTCCCACAGGACATGAATATCCTTTGAAAAATGGTCAAATAATGTTTGCAGAATAAACTATCTTCTGTCTTACACTGTTATATTGCATCTTAGGATATTAAAGATGCTGAGAAATACTATAATAAAGACATGCACACACATACTCTCTCTCCAATTTGCTTTCATTTTGAGGCTCCATACTCTCTAGGTAAATGACCTCTTCTTAGAATGTCCACCTTCATCTTATGTGACTAGTCTTGCTGAATGGTTTGGCTCTATCACTACTTGGCTGGGTTCTGTACTGGCTGATTTTTACCTTTCTCTCTGGGGGGAAAAAGGAACACAGAAACTTGAGATTTGGGCCTTGAAGAACAATTTCATTGTCTTGCTGAGGGCCTTGCTGCTCTCCTCAGCTGTGTGAGCCAGCCAGAGCTCTTCAAGAGCCTCCTGAGTTTATGTGTCCCTGCCTATGTATATGCCCAGCTTAGAAGAACCCCATAAGGACTCATTCATTGTTTCAGATATATTTTGTTGTGATGGCTTTTCAAGTAGACAATCTAGAATCTGTTAGTTGATACTAACAATCTTAGTGGGGGAAAAACCTAGTTTATCATAGGAATTACTTTGTGTATAGTTTTCTAAGTAAAGTCTCAAGAATGCATCTTCTTCAAATGTAAACCTAACGACATTTATTTCATAAATACCATCATTCTTCACTGTCAGTCCTTTGTGAATGCTCTAGCCTCTGACATTCAATAGAGCAATAAAGAAATCAAACATGCCTACCTAACCTTTATGAAAATGTTTAATATTATGATTTAATTTTTAATATCCCTTGGCAGCAGTAAAATAAATCTCGATAGGACCAACTTCCTGCTTCACCATAACACTTAGAGAATAGCCTAGGCAATTAAGATTTCCTCTTAATCATAAACCAATGTGTATAGGCTAGGCGAAAGGGGGGTAGTAGATGCTGACATTTAGCATTTCCTAGGGACCCATTTACGTAATTGTTTTGCACAGTGGGAGGAGAGTGGGGAGGCAGTTTTGACACATCTTATATCAACAGTTTAGGTTTCTTTCTTTTTTTTAAGATTTTATTTTTAACTAATCTACCCCTGCTATGTGGGGCTTGAACTCACAACCCCGAGGTCAAGAGTCACATGTTCTACTGACTGAGCCAGCCAAGTGCTCCTACAGTGTAGGTTTTCGTATGATGCCTTCTTCCTTGCCATTGAATTTATCCCTTTTGTCATTAAACAAGCAAATAAGCAAAACCTCAAAACACACCTCAGCCACCAAGAATAAGAGAGGGCAAGAAAGAACATGATTTTTCTATTTTTTTAAAGAAATGAAAGAATCAGTCTAAAAAGATGAGATTCAAGGTTTATAAAGCCTGTTGTGAAACCTGCACAATTAGCTGAGGCCTGGGTCACAAAGCCATAGAAGTATGAATGTATAAGTTGAGAGATGTCAAATAAGATGGTCTATTGTGTTGAAATGGTACTAACACAATATACTATAGATATAGTAACTAGTTTCTTAGTGTTTCCACAATTTAAAAAATTAGCATGGAAAATCTTATACCCCTAGGAAGGAAATTTGTTAGCTTTATGACATCTCATGTAGAAGATATATAAATGAATGGTTTTATGTGAAATTTGGGTTGTGAATACTTTGAGACAAGCCAGAGTCTGTCCAATAAATAGGTGTTCAGTACATGTATATCAAATCCTTGAATGTTTTATACATAACTACAGTTTCAAGAGAGTCAAAGTGAGATCAGATCTATGAACAGTTGTGCATTCTATCAAATCTCTCTGGAACATCTGGCAAGTCAGCTGATCTCACATTAAATTGACAGAGTTTCTCAACCTTGTCACTATTAACATCTTGGGCCAGATAAATCTTTTTAAAAATCTTTTAAATTCATTCTTTCTTTTCCCCCTTTGGTCCAGACAATTCTTTACTGTGGGTTTTGTCCTTTGAACTGTAGAATGTCTAAACACATTTCTGGCCTCTACCCATTATATACTAACATATACCCAGTTGTGCCAACCAAAAATACTTCCAGACATTGCCATACGACCCCAGGGTGGCAGAGGGTGCATAGTGAAATTGCCCCCACTTGAGAAACCACTGGTTTAAAAGATGGTACAGGCTCAGGTCCAGAGTTCCCATAAGTTGACTCTAGTTTTTTACAGATTGCATGATTCTGCTACACTTGCTTTGACAGATGGGATCCAGAGACTTTTATGACTGCAACAAGAGGAGCCTGAAGAAGGGAGGCCAATCTGAAAGTCCATTAATGGATGAATGGGTAAACAAAATGTGATACATCCATATGATGAAATAGTATTCATTCTTAAAAAGGAATGAAGTAGTAATTCATATTAGAATGTGGATAAATCTCAAAAACATACTGTGTGAAAACAAGCCAGACACAAAGTCACATATTATATATTCCATTTATATGAAATATCCAGAATAGATAAATCCGTAGAGACAGAATGCAGCTTGGTGGTTGCCAGGGGCTGGGAAGATGGGGGAACTGCTTAATGGGTATGGGCTTTCCTTTTGGAGTGATGGAAATGTTTTGGAACGAGATACAGAATGTAGTTGCACAACACTGTGAATGTACTCAATTCACACTGAATTGTTCACTTTGAAATGTTTAATTTTATGTTATATGAATTTCAACTTAATAAATAAAAAAGAAGAGAGGCTAAACAGACCCAACAGGGCTCAACCAAGGGAGAAGGGAGCAGAATGGGGGAAGGAGAATTGTCCAGTTTTTCAAAACTGTGCTTCAGTGCACCTGGGTGGCTCAGTTGGGTAAATAACTGCTTTTGGCTCAGGTCATGATCTCAGGGTTATAGGATCGAGCCCCATATTGGGCTTCAGGCTCAGCAGGGAGCCTGCTTCTCCCTCTGGCCCTCCCCCCTCCTGCTCATGCTCTCTTTCTCTCTGAAATAAATAAATAAAGTCTTAAAAAAAACACAACCCTGTGTTTTGTGGAGTGCTGAGGGTTCTGAGGAGCTTTGTTGGGGCAACAGGGGAAGGGATGGAAAGCAGATGGAGCCCTAGTCTCCCATCTTCTCCTGCATTCATTAAAGTTAGCTGTAACTAGTGACTATTAGGGACTTTTGGACTTTTGGTGACTAGTCAAATGAAGAAGTGCTTCAGTGCCCTGGGCCCAGGAGGGGTGTTCAAAGAAATGAGTTGTTCCTGGTTTTTTTTTGTTTGTTTGTTTAAAGATTTATTTATTTATTTTAGAGGGGGAGGTCAGAGGGAGAGGTAGAGAATCTCTAGCAGACTCCCCAGTAAGTATGGAGCCCTAGGTGGCACACCACCTCATGCTGCATGAGATCAGGACCTGAGGCAAAATTAAGAGTCAGAGGCTTAACCAACTGGGCCACCCAGATGTCACAATCATACTTTTTAAAAATGATTTATTAAAAATATTTTATTTATTTATTTGGGATAGAGAGAGAGTGAGAGAGAAAGTATCAGCGGGAGGAAGAGGGAGAGGGAGAAGCAGGCTCCCTGGGATCATGACCTGGGCTGAAGGCAGATAGTTAACTGCTTGAGCTATACACAGATACCCCTAAATACTTCTTCTGAAAAATTTCTTAGTGGTTACTCTAGAGTTTGCAATGTACATTTTCAAGTAATCCAAATCCACTTTCATACATTATATCACTTCGGAGGTGGTGTGAATACCTTATAAAGCAATCTAATCCTAATTCCTCCTTCTTATCCCTTGTGTCATTGCTATCATTCATTTCACTTATATATAAGCACAAAAGCATATTATACACACACACATTCATATGTATGTGTACATGTACAAAGATATTTTCATAAGCATACATCATGAAATACATTGTCACTATTTATGTTTTTGAAAGTTTGAAATTCAGTGAAATTTATCAAAATATAACACAGAGGGGCACCTGGTTGGCTCAGTCGGTTAAGCATCTGACTCTTTTTTTTTGTCTTTTTTTTTTTGAGTTGTTCCTCTTTTAAAGAGGATTTGGGGGGCACCTGGGTGGCTCAGTGGGTTAAGCCTCTGCCTTCGGCTCAGGTCATGATCCCGGGGTCCTGGGATCGAGCCCTGCATCGGGCTCTCTGCTCAGCGGGGAGCCTGCTTCCCTTCCTCTCTGCCTGCCTCTCTGCCTACCTGTGATCTGTCTGTCAAATAAATAAAATCTTAAAAAAAAAAATAAAGAGGATTTGGAAGGGACACAAAAGCAAGTGAAAGACCCAAATAGCTCAAGGTTAAAAAACTTAGTTGTCCCTCTCCATTCCTTTATAATATAATCTTGACAATTTTTCTCTTTCAGGATATGTTTCTTAGAGGGAATTATGACAAATACTGCATGTGTCACTTATATGTGGAATCTAAAAAAAAAGCCAAATTTATAGGAACAGAGTAGAAAAGTGGTTGGTAGCTAGGGACTGGGGACTTGGGGAAATAGGGAGAGGTTGGGAAAGGGGACAAACTTTCAGCTATAGGATGAATAAGGTCTGAGAATCTAGTATATACCATGGTTACTATAGTCGATAACATTGTATAGTACAGGTGAAATTTGCTGAGAGTAGAAATTAAATGTTTATATAGGTATAATGTGTATATATATACATTAAATATCTTAGAGATAAAGGGAGCTTCCAAAGGAATGTTTGTATTTTTTTAAAGATTTTATTTATTTATTTGAGAAAGAGAGAGAGAGAGAGAGAGAGAGCGCTTGCGCTTGTGCCCTTGTGCATGAGTGGGGGGAAGGGCAGAGGGAGAAGCAAACTCCCTGCTGAGTGGGAGCTCAATATGGGGCTCAATCCCAGGACCCTGAGATTATGACCTGAGCCAAAGTGCGATGCTTAACTGACTGAGCCACCCAGGCACCATACGAATTTTTATATGTTAAGGAAGACTCACAGGATCCTGGTGGGTCGTGTTAAGATTGCCTTTTGCCCTTAGCAAAATGTCAATATAGAGGCAGCTTAGCTCCCAGAGGAAGGTCATTCTACCTGTTTCAGGGACTTGTCAATGGAATGTAAGTAGTAAGGAAATTTAATTCTTTCTTTTGCCTTTGTTTTCCACATTGAAGGGGCATTGAAATGAAACCTGTTTTTGCATGATCTCAAATTTTAGGCTGGGAATTTAGGTGGCTTTTCAGCTCTTTATGGAAGAGGTAGCATTTCAGGTAGCATTTCAATTAGTATTAGATCAGTTATTTTGTATAAGTAAGAGAGAAAGGCAAATGGGTGCTTAATGCTTTCATGATGGAGTTATATTTTTCTCTTTCTGGTGCCATCTGTCTTCCCAGCAGATTGAGTGGTTAGAGGGAGATGTGAGTAGAATTTTAGGTATATAGAATCACACACAAATGCATACTTGACCCACTGCTGTCCCTCAGGCTTCCTCTTTCTTTATTTTTCCCAAGCAGTATTGAAAAGTACTGGCTTCATATCAGATCCAGAGTTGGAGGGAGCTTTGTACAGACTTAAAAAAATCATCTGATCAAATATAATTCCATCTATGTAAGGAGATCTAAAATTGAATATGGATAAACATCTTTTGTTGTTGAGTTGAACATCACATTTCATTGGTAAGTAGCATGAGCTTTATTATTCCAGTGATGGAAATCTGCTAGGAATAAACTCCCAGTGATTGGTTTTGCCTTTTTTTCAGTTCTGAGGAGGAGGTCTCAGAGAAGTTTCTGGCACATTTCTTCACAGCAAAGCACCCGCTCCTTTTTTTTTTTTTTTTTTAAAGATTTTATTTGAGAGAAAGAGACAGAGTTGGCTAGTGAGAGAGAGCACAATTGGGAGGAGAGGGAGAAGCAGGGTCCTCATTGAGCAGGGAGCCTGATGTGCAACATGATCCCAGGAGCCTGGAATCATGACCTGACCCAAAGGCAGATGCTTAACCCACTGAGCCACCCAGGTGCCCCTACATTGGCTCCTTTTGAGAAGAGGGTTGGTTCTTTGGGTTGTTCAATCTGGGGCACTCCACCTTGCTGCTGGGCCCATCCTGGTCTACTGGAGAGTTCAGCTGGCTATAAAACATGGCCACCAGTGACATATGCTCCTGTATCTTTAAACAAACCAGAGATCAGGAAATCAGGCCTTGAGCAAGGAACCTTTGTTCAAGCAAACAGCAGGCTTTGTGAGCACAGTAGAACCATAAGCCAAATTCTGACAGGGTTTCTTGTCCCTGAGAGAAGGGAAGCTCCTTCTGTTTCCAACACCTTTGTTTTTAGGCCTTAACAGTTGAGAGGCAGAGTCCAGAAGGGAAAGGGTCAGACCTTCTAATTCTTCTCTAGTTCCAGGAAAATAAGTAAGAATGATTTTTCAGGAAAGGAACCATGTGCAAAAGAGGGCTCCTGAACCCCAGAAGGAGGCAAAGGGAGAAGAGAGGAAACAGATGTTTGAACAATAGAAAAAGGACCCAGGAGGCTGTTATGTTGTGTCAATGATGTAATACTCCATTGAAATGCTTCCTAACTAGAGATGTGCAGGCTGTCCCTTGCCCTGGGAGTAAAGAGTGTTCCCATGCAGGTGCACATTCCTGAGTCCCAGACAGCAACTCACAAATAAATATGTGCTTGCTCCAATCTTTGTCTGTCATTTTGGCCCGGTCTGGCCCTTAATGCCTGGATGCTGATTACTCTGGGGATAGAGACTGGAAAAAGCTTTGCAATGTGATTCAGGAAGAGCTGATAAATCAGGGCCAGAGAGGGGTACTGATAAAGCCTGCACAGCTTGTTCCTCACTCTCCCAGTCTTGTTCTTTCTTACACTGCTTTCCTCGGACTGCAGTCCCCCTTTGACAATACCCCAGAACTTTATTCTCTGTGAACTTCTCCTGGAAATCCCTCACTGTGCACAGACCTTTCCTAAGGGTATAGATCCCACCTAAGAGCTAGACTGCACACTTTATTCAACCCCACCTTTATGGTGAGAACTGGCAGATGCCATAGAGGTGAAAAAAAAACTAGTAGAAAACTTATCATTTCCTTACTTTAAATCTTCCAGTGGCTTTCTCTTGCCCATCTCTATAGCCTCATCTTGTACTATTCTATCTTCACTTAGGAAGCTCTTGTCTCTCTGGCTTTTTATCAGTTTCTAGAGTATTCCAGACTTTATTTCACCTTGAGGATTTGGCACTAGCCCTTTTCTCTGCTTGGAAAGCTCTTTCCTGAGATTCTTGATGGCTGGCTCCTACTCATTCTTCAGTTCTCAGGGCATAGCCAGTGCCTAGTACATGCATGACACCAAAGGGGAACAGATTGTAGTGGGGCAATCAGCCTGGTGGCATGAAGGGGCTGCAGAGGGTTGGTGGAGAATCCAGGTTTGGGAGTGAGAATGAGAATAAAGGTGGACATGGAAGCATTTTGTAGCTAGAAGGAGTGAATGTAGAGTAAGAAGGGGATGGGAAGTGAGTGACCCTTGTGTTTCTTCTGTTATCCAAGGGGCAAAGCTGAGGTGCGTGACTGGGCACATGTACTGGAGATTCACTGATACATACTGCTGTAACTTGACCCCAGGAAAAAGAACACGTGATCAAACTCATTTACTCCCAGAAAGCCAAATAGCAGCCTCTGAGAATTGCTGAGGAGGATTTCATTTACACTTTAATTAAGAGGCTGATTATTAAATAGTCATCTCTTCTTGGCTTATCTCCATCTTGAAGGGAGAGATTTTTCCAAACTCCTTCCCACTCGCTGGCTGGAATACACATGTCTCCTGTGCGTGTTCACACCACTCGGCTTCTCTCCATCAAGACACCCAGGTCAGTGGTCTGCGTGTGGCAGGCACAAGTGAGGGGAGCGCCCATATCACTAGCTGGTCCCTGGCAAGCAAATAGTGGCTTGGTGTTGGGTGAATAAATGAAATCTTCTCTGACCCTCCATGTAGCGGCCCCTATCTTCACTGGACTCACTCATTCACTCATTTAGTCAACAAACTTTAGCAATGATTTGGTAGCCTTCTGCTAGGTGCTGGGGCTACAAAGGCAGAAAAAACCCCTCTCTTCTCACACGGTGTTCACTGTCTAGTGGGAGACACAGAGAAGCAGACGGGTTACTGCAGTGCAATGTGGTAAGTGCTGATTGAGAAAAAGTAGAAGGTGCTTCGGGGGCACACACAGGGGACCGCGGAGCATTCCACAGCACGTGAAAATGCCTAGAGGGAAGATAGTAAGGAGGAATTGAAAAAAACAAAACAAAACAAAACAAAACAAAACAAAACCCTTCAGTTTGGCTGGAGCAGGTAGTAAGCCTCTAGTTTGTAGATCTGCCAACCAGAACTCGTGGCCTTAGAAACTGTATCTTTCGGGTTATATCTTTCGGGTTAGCTATCACCCTGGACAAGTGTGACATGTCCTCTGACCGCCAGGCCCACAGACTACATCCTGAAAAAGCCCACAGAGATGAAATGTACCTGCTTCTCACCCAGTCCAATACCAAAAAACAAACAAAAAAACCCCAAAAAGTTACCATAAGTATTAGTATCCAGAATGTATTGAAAACTCCTATAAATCAAGAAGAAAAAGGCAAGCAACCCAAAAGAAAAATGAGCAAAGAAAGGGAATTTATAGAGTGGGAAACACAAATGGCCAATAAATAGGAGAAAAAAATGTGCAACCGCACTAGTAGCCAAGGAAACAAAAATTAATCACGATGACATGTCATTTTACACCCATCAGACTGACAAAAATTAAAAGTCTGCCAGTACCAAATGTTGGCTAGAATGTAGAGCAAAGAGAATTCTCATTCACTCCTGTTAAATAGGGTTAGGTTTAAGGTTATAAACTGGTTTTACACACATGAGAGAGGAACTTGGCAATATCTAGTAAACTTGACAACATGCATCCGACCCAGCAAGTCTATACATCTGCATACAAACCCAGAAAAACTGGTGTACGTAGACAAGGACCATTCATTTTAGCCTTGTTTCTCATGGCAAAACATTGGAAACAACTGGGGTGTCCACTAACAGCAGCATGTCTAGATAACATATGTTCAGATGATAGACTTCTCAATAGTAGATAAAAAGAATGATCTACATCCATTTGCAACAAAATGTCAAGTGAAAAATGTAAGTTGCAGTATATGCACATTTTAAAAAAGACTTTATTTATTTGAGAGAGAGTGTGAGAGAAAGCAAGCATGCACAAGCAGGGGAAACAGCAGGCAGAGAGAGAAGCAGACTCCTCTTTGAGCAAGGAGCCTGATGCAGGGTTCCCTCCCAGGACCTTGGAATCACAACCTGAGCTGAATGCAGATGCTTAACTGACTGAGCCATGCAGACACCCCAGCACATTTTAAAATACACCCAAATTATGCTGTTTTTCATGGATGCATGCAAAGAATACATTTAAAGTATAGACTATATTCTAGAATAACGCCCACCAAATTCATGATAGTGACTGCCTCTGAGGAGGGGGAAGGATAATGGATGGGATTGCAAGTGTGGGTCCAAGATGAGCTCAATTTACCTGTAAGCTTTTCTCTCTTTTATATATGGGAAGTAGTGTGCTGATAAATGTTTAACAACTAGTTCTCCAGGAATTGAAAAAACCCCGATTTACAACATTGGTGGATTTCCGTGGAATGATATTCCCATCCTGGCCAATTTCAAGCTACTAAAGGTTTAGCAATCAGCTCTCAAAATTACAAAAAATTTAACAAACAGCTTTTGAGGACAACCGTGAACCGTCTTCAGTGCGGCATTCTGTTCGTGTGTGTGTAAAAACTTGAAGCACTGCTGACCATGTTAGCAATCCTCAGTTCTGGATAATGAAAACATATGTATTTGTTATATTATCTTCTGAAGTTTTATGGATATTATAAATTTCTGGAAAAAGAAAAGAGACAATTCTGTAAGAATCAGAGCTGGTAAAAATACCCGCCTGTTTAAATTATAATTGGCAGCGGAGTGAAGCAGGGCTTCATCCTAGGTGTCCTTCCCCATACCTCCCATTGAAGTGACTTAATTATTGACTATTTTGGATAAATACACAGTAAGTCACCTGTGCTGATGACATGGTCTGATGAACCAGGAGGAGCCTGCAGAAATAGCAAATGTTGATGGCCAAATTAAAAAAAAAACAACTTATAATAAAGAAACCCCAGCCAACTGAACAGAATGGTCTAAATAATTCCTGAGTACCCCTCGCAGGGCCTGACACTTTGTTGACATGCTATCAGAATATGTCTCACTCCACGGATGCACCACAAAAATAATTGCTAGATCATTTGGACAATATATTTTTTAATGAGCTTCAAAATCATAGAGAAGTGATGATCTGCGATCCTGCTTTCTATGTGCTGCTTCTGCTTTCTGTTACTGCAAATTGAAAGAGGCTCAACTGTTAGCGTGGAGGAAACAGAGCAGTTCAATGCAGTAACAGGTGCTTCAGTTCTACGCTCATCTGCTATTTAGTGAGTCCCTTTAGTGAATCTAGTTCGGGTGGTTTTTAAACAGTTGTGAGCTTATCAGGCATGCTCTTCAGTGAAGCATACACAATGAGGAAGCTCTTCTTTCCTTAGTGATCGATTCTTTCCTTTGATTTCAGGAGATCAAAATGGGAAACAAAGATCCAGAAAGAAGTGCCTCAAAATACCACCTTTCTCCCTCTTCTAGTAACCATTTGTGAAATAATTTATTTTAGAAATCGTATCCAGAAATTTATTCTATAAGTAAGCTATATGATATCTACATTGTGAAATATATTTATATTTACAAAATTAATACTTTCAAAACAAATTCTGTTTATAATATAAATCATATATAAAAATTACAAATTTATAAAATGATGGATAATCAAGATTTATGAAATATATATTTTATAAGTTATTTGTAGCTATGTAATATGTATAGGAATTTTCTATATTCTCTAAATAAATTTCTATTTTGCAAATAAACACTGGAATAAATTAGATATTAATAAAAATATTTGTGTTTTGGAGTTAGATTTTTTTAAAATTGTATTTATTTATTTGTCAGAGAGAGAGAGAGAGAGAGAGCCAGCACAGGCAGACAGAGTGGCAGGCAGAGGCAGAGGGAGAAGCAGGCTCCCCGCTGAGCAAGGAGCCAAATGTGGGACTCGATCCCAGGACGCCGGGATCATGAGAGCTAAAGGCAGCCGCTCAACCAACTGAGCCACCCAGGCATCCCGAAGTTAGATATAAAGAGCATTATTACTTGCTATGATAACTGCATATAATAAAAATCCTATTAGAGTAAACATTTACATATACAAATACCATGGGTAAAATCTGCCCACAGAGATGCCACACATAGATTGTATATTCTTTTTTCCTCTCTTTTTTAAAGATTTTATTTATTTATTTATTTGAAAGATAGAATAAGTGAGAGAGTACACATGAGCAAGAGCAGAGGGAGAAGGAGAAGCAGAATCCCTGTAGAGCAAGGACCCCAAGGTGGGACTCAATCCCAGGATCTGGGGATCTGCAGTCTCAATACCCCAAAATTATTCTTCTTAACTTTTTGATGTACTATTCTTCCATACCTTTTATATATACCTAACATATATATTGTATAATATATTCCTAGTCTTTGACCTTCACTGCATATTAAATCACCAGGGGAAGGTTTTAAAAGAACACCAGTGCCCAAATCCCACACCTGGAACATTTGAATCAATCTCTGGGTACACGACCTACGTATAGGCATTTTTAGAAGCTCCCTAGGTGAGTTTAATGTACAGTTCAGATTGAAGATGACTGTACTGTATATCATTTCAGATTTTTGGATTGCAAGTAACAGGAACGCCACTGAAAACTGGCTTAAAGGATAAATATTTTGGTTCCTGTTAACTGAAACATCTAGACATAATGAAGGCTTCTAGCACTGTGTGATCAGATTCCAGCTAAATTTCTCTGAGAGTCTCTTAGCTTCTCTCTTTAAGATGCCAACTTCCATCATGGTTTAGATCTTGAGGGAAAGGTTTAGATCTTGAGGGAAAGGGAGTAACGCTTCCGGGGACTCACAGCAAGCTTTGAATATAAGTCCTAAGTTCTCCAGTCACTGGACAAATAGGAACTAATAACTGTGGCCAGATGACAGCTGTGGCTCTTGCCTTCCACTTAATACCTGCCCATCCAGGGACAGACACCGCCAAAAGGAGGGAGGGAAATGGGGATGCTTTTAGGAAGGAGACAAAGGGGGTTAGATGTTAGACGGGCAGTCAAGGAATGTTTACACTCTACACCATAAAGATGTTTAGCCACTTTTTAAAAAGTAAGTTTTTATTTATTTAAGTAATCTTTACACCCAGTGTGGGGCTTGAACTCAAGACCCTGAGACCCCGAGCCACACAAACGCTTCAGACTGAGCCAAGCAGGCGCCCCAAGGATCTCAACTACTTTTTTTTTTTTTAGATTTTATTTTTAAGTCATTTCTACATCCAATGGCTAGAACTCATAATCCCAAGATCAAGAGTCGCATGCTCTACCCACTGAGCCAACTAGGCGCCCCTGGCCACTTTGAATCATATTAGATATAGTTTATTATCCTAATTTAAAAATATATACATTATATATTTTTAAATTATTTTTATTAACATACATACAACATTATATTTAAATGCATTTTGAAACATCAATTAGCTACATACTAGTCTATCATATCGATCCACTATTACTCAACCTTTGCCCTTTCTTTGTACATTTTAAGCTTCTAATGCAGCAATCACTGGCTTTAAACTGTGACCATATGACCCAGTTTGCCTGGGACTATTCCTGTTAATGTCTGTTGTCCTGGAATAATTATCAACAATGCCTTATTTAACTCTCAAGAATAGCCTAGTTCAGAGGAAAAATCATAATGTCCTCTTAATTTAAACATAAATATCTAATATCTGTCCATTTACCTGATCATTTCCTTAAGACAGATTCTTGGAAAAGGAATTTTTGGGGAGAAGAACAGAAACAGTTTTAAAGATTCTTGATACATATTGATAAGTTGTTTTACAGAAGTTATACCATGTTATACTCCAGCCAGCCGTGCATGAGATAGACTATCTTGTAAAACTCTTGTTGGTATTGAATATTACCCTTTTTTCACATTTGCCAGTTTGATAGAAGAAAAAAAAATCTGATTAGTTCTTTGACTATGATAACCTGAATATTATTATTTTTTAAAGAGTTTATTTATTTGTTAGAAAGAGTGCATAAGCAGGGGGAGCTGCAGGCAGAGGGAGAAGTAGGCTCTCCATTGAGCAGGGAGCCCAATGCGGGACTCCATCCCAGGGTCCCGGGATTGTGACCTAAGCCAAAGGCAGACTTCATTGATTGAGCCGCCCAAGTGTCCCAAGCCTGAGTATTATTTTCACACACTGAGTGACTATTTGTATATCTTATTTTGTGGTTTATCTGTTTATATCCTTTGCTCATTAAGAGTCCTTTGTATATGAATACTTTATCCATCATATTTGCTGAAATTTTTCCTGTCTGCATTTTGTTATCTTTTTTATGAAATTACAGGCTTTAACTATGTATATAACTATCAATACTTTCCTTTTTCCCCATTGTATTTATGTTTTTTCCCCATTGCTCTTATCATTCTGATAGCAGATATATATATATATATATATATATATAATCTACCTTAAATATTCTTATAGGTTTATTTTAAAGGAAATTAACTCTTGAATACATTTAGAATTCATTTCAGTATAAACTTTGGGGAAAAAGTTCTTTGTTTTTCCAATCAAATAATTTCTCTTCTATCAATTTGATTGAAATTGTCTTACAGATATAACTTGGGGAAGAACCAACATCTTTACGATGATGAGCCTTATGCTTATGTTCCAGGCACTTTATACATCTCTCCATTTATTCTAATCTTTTTTTATCTCTCAGTTTATTCATGGAATTTTCTTTGAATAGGTCTTATGGGCTTCTTAGTGAGAATATTTCTAACTATTTCATATAATATATTTTCTCATAAGTTATTGCTGTTATCTGGGAAGGCTGTTGATTTTGTATAATTATTTTTTATATATAGCCATTTACTCCCTTAGATTTTCAGTTAATTGATTATGTTGGCATTTCTAGGAAGACAAACGTATAATTAATAAGAATTATAATTGTGTAATAATCCTTTCTAATAGTTATATTTCTGATTATTTTTTCATATTTTATTAAAAGCATTTCTAGAAAATGTTCATAATGCTGATTGTAGGGGGAATCCTTGTTTTAGCTCTCACTTTAGAGGAAATGCTTCCAGTGTTTTATCCTTAAGTAAGATATTGGCATTTGGATTAAGAAACTTTTTTGGGGTATTTTAATTAATTATTTACTTATTTATTGAAAGTTTATTCATTGAACATTTTTATTTTAGTCAGCTGGTGCTTATCGTGACAAGTGCAGTCCTTAATCTTCATCACCTATTTCACCCATCTTACCACTCAGCTCCCCTCTGGTAACCACCAGTTTGTTCTCTATGGTTAAGAGTCTGTTTCTTCAGGGGCACCTGGGTGGCTCAGTGGGTTAAAGCCTCTGCTTTCAGCTCAGGTCATAGTCCCAGGGTCCTGGGATCGAGCCCCGCATCGGGCTCTCTGCTCAGCAGGGAGCCTGGTTCCCCCCTCTCTCTCTGCCTGCCTCTCTGCCTACTTGTGATCTCTGTCTGTCAAATAAATAAATAAAATCTTTTAAAAAAAGAGTCTGTTTCTTCAATGAATCATGGATCACTACATCAAAAATTAATGATGTGCTGCATGGTGACTAACATAACATAATAGAAAAAAGAAAAAAAAAGATGTGGCACATATATCCCATTTGTGCTATATCTATATATATCTACCTATAATGGAATATTTTGTGTATATATATATTTAAAATATATATATAAAGATCTATCTATCTATATATCTTATGAATATTATTCACTCATAAAAAGAGTGAAATCTTGCCATTTACCATCATGTGGATAGAGCTAGACAGTATTATGCTAAATGAAACAAGTCAGTTGGAGAAAGACAAACACCATATGAATTCACTCATGTGTGGAATTTAAGAAACAAAACAGATGAACATAAGGGAATGAGAAGAAAAGAGAGAAGGCAAATCATAAGAGAGACTCTTAGCTATAGAGAAGAAACTGAGGGTTGCTGGAGAGGAGGTAGGCAGAGGGATGGGTTCAATAGGTGTTGGGTATTAAGCAGGACACCTGTGATGAGCACTGGGTGTTATATGTAAGTTATGAATCACTAAATCCTACACATGAAACTAGTATTGCACTCTATGCTAACTAACTAGAATTTTAATAAAAACTTGGGAGAAAAAAATAAAACTACATTAAAGATTAAAAAAAGATTCTGTTTCTTGGTTTGCCTCTCTCTTTTCCCCTTTGCTCCTTTTTTTCTTAAATTCTACACATGAGTGAAAATAATGTTATAATTGTCTTTCTCTGACTTATTTTGCTTAGCATAATACTTTCCAGCTCCATCCATGTCATTATAAATGGCAAGATTTCATTCTTTTTTTATGGCTTAGTAATATTCCATTGTGTATATATCCACATCTTTATCCATTCACCCATTGATGAACACTGGGTTGCTTCCATAATTTGGTTATTGTAAATAATGCTACTGTAAACATGGGGATGCATATATCCTTTTGAATTAGTGGTTTTGTATTTTGGGGGTAAATACCCAGTGGTGAGATTATTGGATTGTAGGGAAGTTATATTTTTAATGTTTTGAGGAATCCCCGTACTGTTTTCCAGAGTGGCTGCAGTAGTTTGCATTCCCACCAACAGTGTAAGAGGGTTCCTTTTTCTTCACATCCTCATCAACACTTGTTGTTTCTCTTGTTTTTAGTTTTAGCCATAGATGTGAAGTGATACCTCATTGTAGTTTTGATTTGAATTTCCCTGATGATCAGTGATGTTGAGCATCTTTTTATGGGTCTGTTGGCCATCTGGATGTTTTCTTTTTTTAACCCACTGAGCCACCCAGGCGCCCCTGTGCATCTGGATGTTTTCTTTTTTTTTTTTTTTTTTAAGATTTTATTTATTTATTTGAGAGAGAGACAGTGAGAGAGAGCATGAGAGAGGAGAAGATCAGAGGGAGAAGCAGACTCCCCATGGAGCAGGGAGCCTGATGTGGGACTCGATCCCAGGACTCTGGGATCATGACCTGAGCTGAAGGCAGATGCTTAACTGACTGAGCCACCCAGATGCCCTGAGTTGTATCAGTTCTTTATATATTTTGGATAGTAATTTTTTTTATCAGATATGTCATTTGCAGATATCTTCTCTCATTCAGTAGGTTGCCTTTTAGTTTTGTTGTTTCCTTCAATGTGCAGAAGCTTTTTATTTTGAGGTAGTCCTCATAGTTTATTTTTGCTTTTGTTTCCCTTGCCTCAGGGGACCTATCTAAAAAAAGTTGCTATGGCCAATGTCAGATTGTTGCCTGTGCTCTCTTTAAGAATTGTTGCAGTTTCAGGTCTCACATTTAGGTCTTTTATCCATTTTGAATTTATTTTTGTGTGTGATGTAAGAAAGTGGTCCAGTTTCATTCTTTTGCATGTGGCTGTCCAGTATTCCCAACACCATTTGTTGAAGAGACTTTTTCCCATTGGATATTCTTTCCTGATTTGTCAAAGATTGAGCATATAATAGTGAATTTATTTCTGGGGTTTCCATTCTGTTCTATTGATCTATGTGTCAGTTTTTGTGTCAGAACCATGCTGTTTTGATTACTACAACGTTGTAATATAACTTGAGGTCTGGAATCGCGATGCCTTCAGCTTTGCTTTTGGTTTTCAAGATTGCTTTGGCTAATTGCCGTCTTTTGTGGTTCCATACAAATTTTACAATTGTTTGTTCTTGTTCTCTGAAAAATGCTGTTGGTATTTTGAAAAGGATTGCGCTAAATGTGTAGATTGCTTTGGGTAGTATAAACATTTTAAACAATATTTGTTCCTCCAGTCCATGAGCATGGAATGTCTTTCCACTTCTTTGTGTCTTCTTTAATTTCTTTGATCAGTGTTTTATAGTTTTCAGAGTACAGGTCTTTCACCTCTTTTGTTAGTTTTATTCTTAGGTATTTTATTATTTGGGGAATATCAATTATAAATCATAAATGGGATTGTTTTCTTAATTTCATTTTCTGCTGCTCCATTATTGGTGGATAGAAATGTAACAGCTTTCTGTAAATTGATTTTGTATCCTGTGAGTTTACTGAATTTGTTTTTCAGTTCTAGTAGTTTCTTGATGGAGTCTTTAGGGTTTTCTATATGTAGGATCATGTCATCTGCAAATAGGGAAAATTTTACTTCTTCCTTACTGATTTGGATGCCTTTTATTTCTTTTTGTTGTTTTATTGCTGTGGCTAGTACTTCCAGTACTAATTTGAATAAAAGTGGTGAGAGTGGATATTCTTGTCTTGTTCCTGACCTTAGGGGAAAAGCTCTCAGGTTTTCCCCATTGAATATGATGTTAACTGTGGATTTTTCATACATGGTCTTTATTATGTTGAAGTATGTTCCCTCTAAACCTGCTCTGTTGAGGGTTTTTATCATGAATGGATGTTGTACTTTGTCAAATGCTTTTCCCACATCTATTGAAATGATCATATGGTTCTTATCCTTTCTCTTATTGACGTGATGTATCATGTCAAAAATAAAATTGGTTTATGTTTGTGTGTGTGTGTGCACACATGCTATCTTTATCAGCTTGATTTGTGAATATTGTATCACGCTTGCAATTCAGGAATAAATACCACTTGATCATGGCGAATGACTTTTTTAACGTATTGTTGGATTTGGTTGGCCAATATTTTGTTGAGGATTTTTGCATTTATATTTATCAGAGATGTTGGCTTGTAGTTCTCCTTTTTTGTGCTGTTTTTATCTGGTTTATCTGGTTTTTATCTGTTTTATCTGGTATCAGGGTAATGCTGGACTCATAGAGTGAGTTTGGAAATTTTCCTTCGTCTTGTGTTTTTTGGAATAGTTTGAGAAGAATAGGTATTAACTCTTCTTTAAATGTTTGGTAAAATTCATCTGTGAAGCCATCTGGTCCTGGACTTTTGTTTGTTGGAAGTTTTTGATTACTGATATAATTTCTTTGCTCCTAATCAGTCTGCTCAAGTTTTCTATTTCTACCTGATTCAGTTTGTGGAGGCTATATGTTTTTAGGAATTTATTCACTTCTAGGTTGTCCAATTTGTTGGCATATAGTTTTTCATAATATTCTCTTGTAATTGTTTATATTTCTATGGTGTTGGCTGTTCTTTCTCCTCTCTCATTTGTGATTTTATTTACCTGAATCCTTTCTCTTTTTTTCTTGGTAAGTCTGGCTAAAGGCTTTTTAATTTTCTTATTTTCAGAGAGTCAGTTCCTGGTTTCATTGATCTGTTTTGTGGTTTGGCTTTGTTTTGTTTTAGTTTCTATATCATTTATTTCTGTTCTAGTCTTTATTATTTCCTCCCTTCTGCTGGTTTTAAGTTTGGTTTGTTGTTCTTTTTCTAACTCCTTTAGGTGTAAGGTTAGGTTTTTTATTTTAGATCTTTTTCTTTCTTCTTGAGGTAGGCCTGTATTGCTATAAATTTCCCAGGATTAAGTAACAATTATCTTAATGAAGAAACATCCTTCTATTTCAAGTTTATTAAGAGACTTTTTCATTCTGTTATTAAAAATTGAATTTAATCAAAGTATTTTTGCCATTTGTGTTTATAAACACAATATTTTCTTCCTTTGCTGCTCTGATGAATAATGTGGTTAGGCTTATTTATATTGAACTATCTTTCTATTCCTGAAATGAACTGTATTCATATTATTTGCATTATTATTTTTACATGGTGTTGGATTTACTTCACTGTACTTATTTGAAAGTTTTGCACATATACTCATAAATAAAATGGGTCTTATATTTGTGTGTGTGTATGTGTGTGCATACACGCTATCTTTATCAGCTTGGAATAAGGATTATGGTTACTTTGTTATTATTTTAAAAAAGATTTTATTTATTTATTTGACAGAGACCCAGCAAGGGAGGGAACATAAGCAGGAGAAGTGGAAGAGGGAGAAGCAGGCTTCCTGCCTAGCAGGGAGCCCAATGCGGGGCTGGATCCAGGACTCTGGGATCATGACCTGAGCCGAAGGTAGATGCTGAAGGACTGGGCCACCCAGACACCCTGATTATGGTTATTTAAAAAAAAAAAACTGGGAAGGTTTCTATTTTTATCTTTGTTTTTTAATTTTGTAACTTTCCTTTTGACTTCTTTTTTCTTCTTTTTCTTTTCATAACCTTTTGCTTTGCATTTCTGTTTTATTCCACCTTCAAAGTAACTCTTTCCTGGTACCATTTCACTTGACCATGAGCTCTAAGAGGGTAGGGGCATGGTCTATATTTTCTCTTCATTCTGTCCCAGCTCCTTGGAGCAGAGATGTAAGAAGATGGATGTGGAAATGACCTATTCTATAACCCAGAGAACTTTGGTGACGGGCTTTAAATATTAGCATTGTTTCTTCCTTTATGTTCCATTATCCCCTCTCACTTGCTTCTCCCATTTATTAACTACCCCTTTACTCCTTAACCTCTTGAATCTTACCTTCATTCCCAGTACTCTGTGGAAACCATTCAAGTCTGTTCTCACCAGAGACTTTTTAATTGCCCAGATGATCTTTCCTTGTTTCCTCATTTTCCTCACTCTCTCTGTAATAATTGACACTGTTGATATCTTTACATTCTCTCTTCTCTTGGCATCTGG
>PISX010005245.1:0-58404 GCA_004024625.1 Mellivora capensis
AATTTTATTTATTTATTTGACAGACAGATCACAAGTAGGCAGAGAGGCAGGCAAAGAGAGAGGAGGAAGCAGGCTCCCTACCAAGCAGAGAGCCAGATGTGGGGCTTTATCTCAGGACCCTGGGATCACGACCCGAGCCAAAGGCAGAAGCTTTAACCCACTGAGCCACCCAGGCACCCCTGAAATAAGCTTTTGATTGTACAGTCTTCTATTGGGTATACATTTCTATATAATATAAAGGAACAAGAAAATAGTTGAGGAGCCAGCCATGTCCTTTATTGAAATTGAATTTAAATTACAGAGGTTTGGTTTCTAATGTCATATATCAGCAGAATCTTGAAACTCATAAAATAAACCTCTTTTAACATTTAGAAAAATTACATGTCTTCCAGTGAGTATTGGTTCTCCATCTTTGAAGCAATTATATATATGTGTGTGTGTGTATATATATATATATATATTCCGTTTTGATCTGATTCAGTTCAAGATTACTTAAATAATGTTGACTGAACCTTTGCATAGACTAGATTACAGGATTTTTTTTTTTTAAATGACAGGATGTCAAAAGCTCTGTTCTTCTAGTAAACATTTTCTGTTTATTTTTTTTTCTTTTTCTTTTTTAAATCCCTTTCTTCAGTGACCACACTGCTAAATCACTGCTAAATACCAGTGTTTTCATTCTGGTTGGAACAGGTCCTTATAGCTGTGACTTACCTATTTTACACTGTCACTATGCGAGTTTAATAATGGCTCCATGAATGAGTAGGTGTGCAACATGAATTTGTCTCTATTATCCTGAGAGGGTCTCGCTCTACTGTGTTCCTTTTGCTTATAATGCTTATAAGGTAGAATGACAGGTAGAATGAAAACAACTTTGCATGAAAAAATAGCTTATTTGGCACTCAAGTTGTATTAGTGTAAAGTAAATGCACAGTAGAAGGAATAGACCCAGGAGACTTAGGAAAGATTCATAGTTTTAACATGAAGAGATGCCTGAATGCTACACATTGCCTGCTAAGGGAACTACACGGGAGACCAATGGTACCACCATTGGAGGTACCTCCATTTGGAGATTTGGAGACACACTCTTACTCATGGGACTTTAATTAGTCACTTCTAGTGGAGAGCCTGGAAGAAGGAAGCATGCCTACATCTAGAAGATTTCATGAGTTCTGAGTTGGTATGCTCCACTACAAATAAGGTGCATTTGTGAATATGACCATACAGAAACAGTAGTTTGGAGGTTGTTAACACTTAGATAGATAGAGTTAGATAGGTATTAGATAATAAAAAGTCTGAGAACACATACTTAACTAGAACTTGACATTAGTGAAATTCACCCACCATTTCATCAGAATAATAAAAAGAGCAAAAGAGAGTATTATTGACTTGAGTATTTTCCTAAGTACTACTGTTAGTGTAACTCACAAGGCAGAAATTATCTTAAAGTTCTGGAGGTTGGAAGTTGAAGATCAAGGTACCAGCAGGTTTGGTTTCTGGTGAGGTCTCTCTCCTTGGTTTATGGATGGCCATTTTTTGCTGTGTCTTCCCATAGCCTTTTATCTGTGCATGTGTGAAGAGAAAAGGATCTTTAGTACCACTTCCTCTTAAAAGAACACTAGTCCCATGGATTAGAGTCCCACACTTACAACCTCATTTAGCCATGAATGCCTTATTAAATGTCCTGTCTCCAAATACCATCACATTGGGTATTGGGACTTAGAGACACAATTCTCAGCATAACACTTAAAAATAACAATAACTAGAATTCTTTATGTCCAGAAATCTGATGCACATTTTAATTATGGTAAATATATTAAGACATTTCAATTTTTATTAATATAAAAAGTGTCCAAGAGTTTTATATGTATTGACTAAAAAAAGCTCAGTGAGGGGCACCTGGGTGGCTCAGTGGGTTAAGGCCTCTGCCTTCATCTCAGGTCATGATCCCAGGTTTCTGGAATCGAGCCCCGCATTGGGCTCTCTTCTCAGCAGGGAGCCTGCTTCTTTCCCCTCCTCTCTCTGCCTGCCTTTCTGCCTACTTGTGGTCTCTGTCTGTCAAATAAATAAATAAAACCTTTAAAAAAAGCTCAGTGAAAATACTTTCCAAGCAGTTACTTGTACAAATATAAAAGGACAATTTGACATCAACTGGCAATTAACAGAATGTTGTCTTAGGGTTTTGTACCACAAACTGTGCTCAGAGAAAAGTTAGAAGCAATACATGAGTTTTTCTTTCCTAGACTAAATGACAGTTTTATGATGTGACTCAGCTGCAGTCAATAAGCTGTGGTTCACCACAGTATCACTGATTTTCTTGTCTCTTTTTTCCTTGGCTTTATAATCTATGTGTATGACAACTATTGATCATATTCTTGGTGAGGTCAAACTTGGCATTTTACCAAAGGCCAAGAAGTTTAAAAAATATTGTGCTTTAATGTAGAATTTTGAAGCTAATGTTAAATATGAACAAGTGAGAATACTGTTCAATGCTCTATATAAGGCAGTTCTACTGGAAATACAATTAAAAATAACAAAGTTCTTGATAAATTAAGATTGCAATTAGAAATATAAAATAGTGTAGTACAGATGCATGAAATATATCTGAAATATATCTGAAATAAAACAGTGTAGTACAGATACATGAAATATTACCTTATTTTATTTTATGCTTGATAACCTAATCTTCATTATCAAATGTTGTTCATTATTTCACCAATATTTATTTGAGGGCCTATTATGTGCCAGATACATTCTGGATACAAGAGCTAATAAAAAAGTGGAGAAAATAATCTGCTTTAAAGAACTTATTTTATCTTTTGAAAATTAACTGATGATATTATGATTGAAAACATGGAAAGATAAAATTAAAGAAGTTGTTCCATACACTGAATGATCTAATACAAATGAATTTTGTCAAGGAAGCAAATGAAGGTGAATGACTAACAATAATTTAGGCACTGTCTAATCAAGAACGTCTGTACTAAATATCAATATTATTTTGTGTTCACGTGCTTATGATATATGATATGCAGATATCATGCATACTGTATATATATCAAAATTATCTATAGACTCAATTTAAACTTGAATGAGTCCATATTGATAGTCTACTTCAACTTTTATGAAATACAAACTGTTTATCATCTGTAGGAAGAAAACAGCAACAATTTCTTGAAACTATCCCATGACTCATAACCAATAATCCCCTAGGAAAAAGTACTTTAAAGTTGTTTTAAAAATATTATGAACAGATTTTTCAGATTACTATATTAATGCATGTGCTAAGTTTAAAAAATTACATATAAAATATGTGAGATTATTAATTAAAATTATTAATTAAATAAAAATTATGAATTCTATCAGAAAAATATCACCCATAATTCCTCTAGAGAAAACCAATTAAGATTTTTTGTATATCATAATGAATCTCACATGTATGTCTATACCCATAAATTATATTTTTGTAAACATGTAATCATGATATTCATGTATTTGAAACTTTTTCTTTATAAAATATTAACAAATTTCTAAAACATCAAAGATATAACTAAATAAATATTTTGACTTTTTCCATCTTTTAATAAAAGTAATAATCAAACTCCTTTAAAAACAAGACTTTAATAAGCAAGATTGCTGTGGTCACTTTTTGTTCATACCTGTTTTTACTTTAGCTAATAATTTTCTTTTATCAGTTCTTGGAAATAGTAGACTTAGTCATAAGATTAATCTCTTCTGGAGTTGTAATGCTGATACATATGATCAAGATTTTCTCTAGAAATATACATAAATGTAAAAATTTATATATTTTAAAACCTAAAAGTATTGTATGAGAGTATATTTTTCCACATCCTAAAGTACATAGGGATTTAGCTATTTTAATTGAAAATTAAATGGATAAAAATAGTTCATTGACATTTGCATTTTTCTCTTTTAAGAGAAGTTTTAATGATCTTTTGACTTATTTTTTTCACCTGAAATATCACTTATATTTCAAATATCTTATAATACCTGTGATTAATCTCTCAATTTTTACTATAACCCACTTTATGTACTTACTGTTGTTCTACAAAATATTTTAATATATGGTTGGGGAAATATATCTACTATTTTTTTAAAGTAGCTATTTTAAAATTTTTAGAAATACTTATGAACAGATTTTTCAGGTTACTATATTAATGCATGTGCTAAGTTTAAAAAATTACATATAAAATATGTGAGATTATTAATTAAAATTATTAAAGTATTTTAAGTATTTCTAGAAATACTTTAATAAAAAAGTATATAGTATTTCTAAAGTATAAGTACTTTTAGAAATACTTTATAAGGGGTTCCTGGGTGGCTTAGTCAGTTGAGGATCTGATGAATGATATTGGCTCAGGTCATGATCTCGTGGTTGTGGGGTGGAAACCCCCCACTCTGGTTCCACACTCAGCAGGGAGTCTACTTCAGATTCTCTCTCTCTTCCCTCCTTTTCTGCCCCTCCCCCTGCTTTGTTTGTTTGTCTCTCTCTCAAATAAATAAATCTTTAAAAAAAATTTATAAATATTGAAATCCTATTGACATTTAGATCATATTAAATTGATATATTTGAGAATAGACAACTGCCTAAAATTGAATATTCTTACAAACAACTTGATATGTAGTTTTAGCTATTTTAATTGAAAATTAAATGGATAAAAATAGTTCATTTTTCAAAGTTTTATTTATCAATGATATATGGTAGGAGAAATTAGAATATATCCAATCTGTTGAGGTTCTTTGGGAAAGCAATAATGATTTTTGAGCAGTGGTTTGATAGACAAGATAAAGGACATAATAAATTTCAGTCATAGAAGTTATAAATATAAATCAAGATCTTTTTCTTAAGTTACTTTACAAATCAATTTATGTGTGTGAACAAGTCAATGGTTAATAAAATTAATATTACTGAGGATTATTCTCCTTACACTATGGCTTCAGAGAGATCTGGCAAGTAAGGTATGAATTCTAAATGTTCAGGTACAATAAAGGAAATCTAGGTGAAAATTAAAAACAAATGATATTTTACTATCTAGCCTGTAATTAAAAGTTTTCAATTATTTGAATGTGAGCCCACATTTCAGGCTAGAAACAACTGATATTAAAAGATCAAAAGTCATTTGAACTAAATCTACGTAACTAAAGAAAGAGCACAATTAAAAAATGGGCAAAAAACTTGGACAAGCAGCTTGTAACTATCCAAATTGCCAGTAAACACATGGAAGTGTTTAGCTTTGTCATTAGACAATTAAAAATAAGAGGTTTCATATTTCAGTAATGATGAACTGGGTTGTCAGACTAAATTTACTACAAATAAGTATAAAGTCCAAAAAAAAAAATCTGTTGATAGCACTGTAGTATCATTAAAAAAAGGCAGAAACTACAGAAGGGTCTACCTAAGAAAGACAGAAATTACATTTAAGGAGAGTTATGGGACTGTAGCTTTTTGCCAGAGGGCAGTACTTACATTTGGGTCTCAAAGCCAGAGCCTTACCAAATTGGGGTATTAGTAAACGATAGGCTGTTTTCAGTGGAGTAATCCCTGATTAAAGAGAAAGCTACAGAGACATTTAGCCCAACGTTTATTTGCAGCAGCCACAAAGGCAGAAAGTACATGACAGTTTACTGGACAGCTTCCAATGCAGCCTGTAGGTTTGGGTCCACTCCAAGGATTCTAATTGCAGGTTAGCCAATCAATATAGAAGACCAAGAAGAATCCTGAAGTGAGGCACTTAGTACCTCCACTTCTCAAATAGTTCAATCAGGGGTGTCTCCTATTTGGCAGTGAAGGGACAAAGGTTTTTCCTGGACTGCTGAAGAAAGCTAGCATTTTGAATCCACCCACAGAGTCCCAGAGGCATTTTATTTGGCAAACAAACTCCTGAATTTTATCAGGCTTATCAGCCACTCCTGTTGGTAGATGTGTGCTGACATCACATCAGGGCCTTCAGACTAAAGTTCTGGCTTGTCAATCAAGACATCATCTATACAGTAAAGATGTTGGACATTAGAGGTGTCCTAGATTATGACCAATCCACTGGTAGCAAATGGCAGGGAAGTTAAGATACCTCTTGGAGAGGACTGAAAAGAGGCCATGACATGGAAATATATTTAGTCTTGATTCTTCGTATAGAAAATACCAAGTGGTATAGAAAATAAGGCAGCAGCACTGTTTAAGAGAGCATACCAAGTGCCAGTAGTCTGCACAGTGGATTCCGTTACATACACTGTCTGGAACAGCTGGGACAGTAAAAACAACAGGTGGACTCAGTTTGTAATAAGGTCTGTAAAACCTGCAGCTCCTATTGCTCTTTTAAATTGGCACATAGGGCTATTGCACGGAGCTGCTGTATGTCTTCTTAACTCTGCTGCATTTAAATTTTTAATTAGAGCTTTGATCCCCCATCCCCTAAATTGTTTCTGTTAGAGGATCTGGTACATATCCCAGTAGCACTTCTCAACTTGTGAATCTAACCAATTTAGCATATCACCTCTGCCACTTTTGGGTTGGAAAAGTACAAGCATATAACACATTAGTGTCTATTATATATTTATATGTAGAAGTAATGATGGTGGTTCATTGAACTGGCCCAGTGAGCTCCACACATACGGTTATCTTAACTTCCCTTCCTCGCCATGAACCTAGAGCAAGCTGCATCGTTTGAATTCAGATGAAACCTCCCTCCACAAGACTGGATACAATAGTGGCCTAGGTCCCTGTACCCAATGGATTCATAAGAGTTTGTCTCCTCTCTCCCACAGGTTCCTGCATATTTGGACAGTCATAAGTGGTTTAGTTCCTTTGGACACAGACAGACCTCAGCCTTATTCCTAATGACCTTTCTTCATAGAGCAGCTGAATTCAAGGTAAGTGCTAAGAGGGATCATGAGGCATTGAAGGAGAGAGGCTGCTCCATGTCAGTAAGCAAAGTGCAAGTACTTTCAGTTTTGAGAGTCTCCATGGCTGCTCACAGCTCAAGAGAAATAACTTCCGGGGTGCCTGGGTGGCTCAGTGGGTTAAGCCTCCACCTTCTGCTCAGGTCATGATCTCCAGGTCCTGGGATCGAGCCCCGAATCAGGCTCTCTGCTCGGCAGGGAGCCTGCTTCCCCCTCTTCCTTTGCCTGCCTCTCTGCCTACTTGTGATCTCTCTCTCTGTCAAATAAATAAATAAAATCTTAAAAAAAAAAAGAAAAAGAACTTCCAATGTTTTTGGCCTACACATTGTCTTCTAATCTCACTACTAATCCCATGAATTTATTTTCTATTTCTTGAATTGATATTCACTCCATCAAAGTTTATCAAATATATGATTTTATGATTTGTTAAACATCTCTACCAACCAGAAAATTTACTTAAAAATCTCTTACACTTATAGAGCTGATTTCTTTTATATGCTTCTGCTGTTTTCTGTACTCTTCCTTACTCTGTGTCCCAAAAGGCTAAACCACAATGGTTGTATCAGTGTATTTTTTATCTTTCAGCTTCCAGTTAAGTACAGCTAAAGGAGAGCACTGATAGAAATCCACAGAGGAGAGAAATAGAAGAGTAAAGTCAGTATATAAATACATGACTCCCTTCATGCAAGATTCCTCCAGTGGGCTATGTCCTCCATTGAAGGTCAAGTCTCCCGTTATGTGGGCCTTTCAACCTACTCTTTCTTTCTTTAAGGTTGCTATCCCTGGATTACTGCCCTGGGTCATGTGATTTTCCTAAACTCTGGTCAATTCTTTGCCAATAATTTTTTATAAAACCTCTCTTCCAATCACCTAACTTTAGAGTACTTATATTCTTTCTATGAGCAAAGTGTATTTTATTCATCTCTGTATATAATTTTAATATCCATTGTAAAACTTTAAAGAAAGTGTGATTAGCATTGAAAAAAAACAGGACTAGAGAGGTTAAATAACTTTCCCAAAGTAACAGAAATTGAACTCAGTGTTAATTCAAATTCTATAACCTCTGTTCTTTCTATTTAACAAGTCTGATGATAATAGATTTTCCTTCTTACCAACAACATGAAGTATATCATGTCATTACTTTAGATTTTATTTTATAGTTATTCTAAAATACATGAATTATAGAATATCATAAATAATTATAAATAAAATGGAAAATATAACATGTAGGGAATAATTACCAAATTTTACACTCTACTTATTTTTATTCTGTTTTTTATGTTTTTGTAATATTTATGCTTTTATGTCATATTTATGTTTTTTATTCTCATAAAAATCCACAATATTACATTCCTTTTTAGATACGAATCATTTATTTGAGAAAAAGAACATTAAATGTATTTTTCTGTATTTGCTTTTTAAACATCCAGAAAATTTTGTGTGATTTAAAATTTTAAGAGACAGTATCATGACAGTTCTATGAAGCATAGAAGTTGGGATGCAAATGCTAAAAGATTTGGCTTTAGACTAAATCACTGTATGGAGCTGATCATATTGTTTCTCTAAGCCTATCTAAATATCATGTTTATATCCAAGCACTTCTATTTTAAGTGTGCATACTTTCTTCAAGGAATAGTGTTTACATTGCTATCTAGTTTCTGGTTATTACAGTTGTTTTGAATTCTGACACAAAACACTGACCTCTTTTTTTTTTTTTTTATTAGAGATGCTGTTAAACTTGTTTCTTCCGACTATATTAAATTAGGATTTCCTCCTTCAAATATCATAATTGTGTGTTTGCCTAATAGCAAGTATTCTATTCTATGCTCAAAGGACTCATAACTTAAGAAAGCAACAACAAAACAAAACTTGAGTGTCAAGGCGACAGTATGAGAAGTCTATGAGGGGAGAACTCATTTTAATTTTTTTTAAGATTTTGTTTATTTATTTCAGAGAGAGATTCCCAAGTAGGCAAAGAGGCAGGCAGAGAGAGAGGGGGAAGCAGGCTCCCCGCTGAGCAGGGAACCCGATGTGGGGCTACATCCCAGGACCTGAGATCATGACCTTAGCTGAAGGCAGAGGCTTAACCCACTGAGCCACCCAGGTGCCCCTCATTTTAATTTTTTAACGCCTCCTTCCAGTCAACTTAGTAAGCACTGAAGGATCTCATAGGATGTGATCATTTTATCTGTTCTTCTGGTAATTCAATTTGTCTCCCTAAACTAGAGGGAGAAGGTTTAAGGAGCTTAAAAAAAAAAAAGTAATTTTTAGAGATATCAAGTCACATAAAATTAAAATATTTGCTTCAAAGTGCAAATCTGATTATGTTATCTTTGTCTTCAAAATGTGCCAATGAGCCTGGGTGGCTCAGTGGGTTAAAGCCTCAGCCTTCAGCTCCAGTCATGATCCCAGGGTCCTGGAATCGAGCCCCACATGGGGCTCTCTGCTCAGCAGGGAGCCTGCTTCCTCCTCTCTCTCTGCCTGCCTCTCTGCCTACTTTTGATCTCTGTCTGCCAAATAAATAAATAAAATCTTTAAAAATAAATACATAAATAAAAAAATAATGTGCCAATGGGTTTCATATGCTCTTAGGATAAAGATTAAATAAAATCCTTCCCTAGGCTGATAAGCTCTTTGATTCTGCATTTTCCCTCATTGATATTTTTTTAGCACCATTACTGCACAGTGATTCTCCCTGATTCAGGGTTTTTGCATATTCTGTTGCTGCATCTAGAATACTCTCCACCTATCTTCAATTTAATTTTATGTCCTTCTAATTTTATCTCATTTTTTTTTAAAGACTTTATTTATTTGAGAGAGAGAGATTGAATACAAGGGAAGGAGACTGGAAGAGGCAGAGGGAGAATCAGACTCCCACTGAGCAGCAAGCTCCATTCATGGGTTTGATTCCAGAACTCCAAGATCATGACCTGAGCAGAAGGCAGATACTTAACTAATTAAGCCACTTAGGCACCCCTCAAGTTTTCTTTTCTAATCATAGGTTAGATGATAGACCTTGTTCAAAGCTCCCATAAAACCATGTTTTATATTTGCAGGACACATATCTCAGTTTGTATATGTAGATTCATTAGTGTAATTATTGGTTTAATGTCAATTTCCCTGTCTAGTAGGTAAGCTCCTTGTACAGAGTTATCTCTGCTCCTTTATCTCCAGATATAATAAGCTGGTCTTTAGAATGCTCTAAGTATATTATTTTGATATTGCACAGTACAATTTGAAGTGGGGGACATTAATGATAGCTCATTCTTTTCCTTAAATTCAGGTCCCAAAACTCCCAGATTACATTGATCCCTGAAATTGTTAATCAACTACAAAAAAGGAAGAAGGAGAGGGGGAAAGTTTTTCAGAAAATAAAACTTTCACACATTTATCACTATCTCCTCATTCTGGCAGGTTGTGAGAAGTGTTAGGCAACTATATTTATAATTATAATGCCAGCATGCTCTGGAGTTGGTTCAGAGATTGAACACTTGAAGGGTAAGTAAAGAAGCATTCTCTGTTTCTTTGTTGCAGGTCAAATACATGAAATTCATAAGTGACTTCTAAAATGGGTCTAATATGAAAGAACATTTCAACAATAATCTAATTTAAGTCTTGTCTTTGTGACAAGCGCTACAACACTTACTTGTATGAAAACAAATCAGGAAGACATATTATGTTATATAACATTATGTTACAGCAGGAACGTGTAAATACAGGTAAATACTTCAGTGCAATACAGAAGTCAGTTATTTCTGGAGAAATTACTCAGGAAAGGCCTCATGGGTAATACAATATTTAGAGTGAGACCTGTAGATGGTTAGGAGAATGGCATGACAGGAAGGAGGTGGGAGTGTTGGTGAAGGGTATTTCAGAAAGAAATAGCATATGCCTCATCTAAGTATGAGTCTGATAGATAAAATGTCCTGGAAAAAGTAAAATATCTCAGGAATAAGAAGAGCAAGGTCAAAAATAGCCTGAGTTGAAGCTAGAAATAGTGGTAATGAAAGTTGCTTAGAAGAAATTTTTATAAGTTATGACGTGTTTGTACCGATTCCAATGCCTATGGAAAGGAATTAATTCCTTTTAGGCAAAAGAATAAAGTTATTAATCCTTACTAAATTTTTCACTCTGGCTGCTCTGTGAAGAATGTATTTTAAAAAGCAAGCCTGGAGGCAAGAAGAGCACACACAATTCTGTTGCTTTATTCCTAATGAGCAATGCTTATAACCCACAGAGAAATAATGGAAGGTGATGTGCATTTATGGCAGATATTTTGGGGGCAGAACGGACAAAACTTAGTGATTGATGGGTCAAAGATGGGTCTTCCTTGAACTGTGCAGCCAAAGACTAAAAAAGCTTGGGCCGTGTATAGTGGCTATCCAAATATGGCTGGTAAATACTATGGAACATACATTATTAAGCAACTTAATACACTTTCTGGATGATACTGGTGGAGACAGGTTGTTGAAGAAAAAAATGCCTTTGTGGAGGAAGTGTAATTCTCTCTTTCCTCCAGAAAAAGAGCGATATGAGAAAGTTATGAGTCATTACATGAAAGTATTTAGAACATTCAGACATAGTAAGCAGTTTATATCTATTTATTACTATTATTACAGATAGATGATTACTATTTCACAGACCTGTGAAAACAGTCAACTTTATTAGCTAAATTTACTCTGTATTCTTGAACTTCTACCACTCTTAGTAGTCTTTCAACCCTTTATTGGTGACATCTGTGGTCTATGCAGTCCTTTATCCTCTAGAATATTTATTGTATTCAGCCAAAGTGGCTGATTTTTGCCTTGGCTTTTATATTTGTACACTCCATACCCTATTTTCATAGGCACTTACTGAAGAGAAGAAAAAGAAAAAAAAAACCACTGACTATATAACTTTGTGTCCCTAAACCTATCTTACGGTCAATTACTTCATATATGACATATGAAACTGTTAGTAAAATTATTTAAAATATTGTATAGGTATGTGAAATTCTTGAGTGACAGTAACAAAGACTACTGCTATTCAAGAAAATCACTGGAAAGGCGATAAGACATAAGGTTAAAAAATACATGAAATAACCTGAAACTGGTAAGGGAATGTTTGGGCCATATTAATACTCAATGTTCTTATTGCTTTTATATTTAACTCACCGAAACTTCTAAGAATATACTATTTTCATCATTCAACAGTTGAAAAATCCAAGGCATAGAGATTTTAAAAATTTCTAAATGTCAAAAAACTAGTAGGTAATAAATTCAATCTAATTCTAAGCCTGCACTAGCCACCTAAATATATGTTATATATATTTATGTTTATATGTATATTATGTTTATATATATTTATATGTATTTATATTTTTAATATATATTTATGTTATGTTATATAATAATATATATTATACATATTTACATTATATTATGTTTTTATATATATTATTTGTTTTATATATGCTATTTATATCATGTTAGGGAGAGGAAAATATATATTAAACATCATTAACACTCCATAATAGGTATGTCTCAGCTGCTGAGTTCAAGCTAATCAGTAGGCAATTGTCACAGAAAGCACTTCTAACTAAAGACATCTGGAAGTACTAGAACATGAATTTTGTGGCAAGAAATGTATCAGTGAATCATGTGTCAAAAATACATTTGATTTTATTTTTCTCAACTTACTGTATGTTCTGCTTCTGGTGTCTATAGGCAAGGTAACTCAAAATCTATACACTGAAAATAATTAGAAAAGCTGTTTTAAATATTAAGAAAAAATAGGGGCACCTGGGTGGCTCAGTTGTTAAGCCTCTGCCTTCAGTTCAGGTCATAATCCCAGGGTCCTAGGATCAAGCCCCACATCAGGCTCCCTGCTCAGCAGGAAGCCTGCTTCTCCCTCTCTCACTCCCTCTGCCTGTGTTCCCTCTCTTGCTGTGTCTCTCCCTGTCAAAAAAATAAATAAAATCTTAAAAAAAAAAAAAAAGATTTAAAAAATATTATGAAAAAATATTTATGAGGCACCAGAGAACCAACAATGCAGTGAAAAGATATGAAGCAAGAACCAAGAAGAAAGAAGGAAGCATAAAATGGTAATCTCACATTTGATATCATATGTCCTAGAGCCAAAAGTATATTCTTCCAAAGATGGCCAAAGAATTGAAAAGCTGAAAAGAGCTATCAAAAATCTAACAGGACTAAGAAAGCAAACTGAAGTTGTTATGGCCCACTGTAAAAAAACAGTTGGACACCACTCCCACCCACCACCTTGGTTTGTGACTCAGAAAAGCTATAAAATAGGAGTTATAATGAACTGTAAATAAATTGGCCCTTACAAAGACTGAAGGCTTGACTGGACTAAAACAATCGAACTGGCTCAGTCAGTTAAGCATCTGCCTTCAGCTCAGGTCATGATCCCAGTCCCAGGGATCAAGCCCTGCCTCTGGCTCCCTGCTCAGTGGGGAGTCTGCTTCTCCTTTTCCCTGTGCCCCTACCCCTGTTTGTGCTCTTTCTCTCTCAAATAAATAGATAAAATCTTCAAATAATAATAATAATAATACTATATTAGCCCTTAAATTATGTCTATATATATTTTTCATATATAATATTAAGTTTGTGACTTTTTTCCTCATATGTATGAGGAAACATGAAAATATGATCACAAGAGAAAAAAATAATCAAAACAGATACAAAGTGTACCCAGGAAACTGAGGTATTGAATATAGACCTTAAAATATTCATGGACATATAAAATGAGCCTGATAAGAAGAATATATAAAATATGGGAACTCTAGAACTAAAATACTTAAACATAAATTCAAAAGATGAAGATAGGGCCTAGCCATAGCAAAAAACAAGAGTAGTAAACTGGAAGATAGGTAAGAAAAAAATAATTTAGAAGTCTAGATATATAGATATATAGAAAGATATAAAATATAGAAAATAAACTAAGGGATGTAAGTGTTATAATGTAAATGTCAGTTATGTGTAGAAGAAATGACAGAGTAAGTCAGGAGAGATGGATTGAAATAATTGAAAAAATAATGGCTTTTCAAAAATTGCAAAAAAAATCACAAGGCACAGATTTAAGACAATCTACAAACACCAAGAAGTTAAAAGAAAAGAAAAGAAAACCATACCTAAACATATAATAATTAAACAATCTATTTAAACATATATATGCAAGAGAAAAACTTCAACAGAAAAGTGTATTTTTAAAGGGTCAATATAATAAGACTGACTGGCCTGAACTAAAGCAATGTAAGTCTGAAGACAATGAAATATTACTCCTAATGTACTAAAAAAATTAACATCCAACAGAATGTATAGCCCAGTACAACAATTAACAAGAATTAAGATGAAAAAAAGACATGCTCAACAAACAAAAATGGAAAGAAGTTGTTGCCAGCAAATTAACATTAAAAAATATATAATATTACTTTCAGGAAAAAAATATTTCCAGAAGGGAACTTGGGGATTCAAGAAGGAATGAAAAATAGCACAAGTTAAATGTACATATAATGGTAAATACTTTGCATAGTTATAAAAATAAAAATAAAAATAATAAAATAATATTTTACAGTGAGTAAATGCAAATATATGGCTATTTTTCTTCTAGTATGCTATAGTAAGCTTCAAAGTAATCCTCATGCAGATGATAACTATTCTGAACAAAATACAGAAACTTGTTTATTCCTTTTAGCCTGAGGGAAGATAAAATTCCAAATTAATCAACACTTTAAGAAGTAAAGAATGTAACCCATTCTCAACAGAAAATTAAATCAACAGCCTAATGTTGAAATTAGCAATTAGCATACAAGGATTTTAAAGCTATATAATAAGTGTTTTTGATGAGGTAAAGAAAAATATGTTCTCAGTTACTAAGGAGGTAGGAAATCTCAGAGAAGAAATAATAACTATGAAAAATAATCCAGTGGAAATTCTAGGGATAATAAATACAATTTCTGAAATTTAAAAAATAGCATCAGGGTGCATAATAAATGGGAATAAGAGAGAACAGACTTAATGAATTTGGTGAAAAACTAATAGAAATTATACTATTTAAAGAATCAAGAAAAATAAACAACACAGGGAACCATTAAACATTATCAAAACAGTGAAATTCACACATTTTGGGTTCTAGAGTGAAAACACAGGAGAAAAAAACTTGAAAGCACAATGTCAGAATTTTCCTAATCTGGTGAAAAAATAAATTTATATATTTATGAAGGCCATTAAACTCTTAAGAACAAAGAACAAGGATATGAAGAAATCCATGATTAGCTTCCTCATACTCAAACTAGTGAAAACAAAAGATAAAATCTTAAAAAGGCATAAATAGAACACAACAGGAAAATAATAATTCCAATATTTGCTAATTTTGTATCAAGAACTTTAGGAGCCAGAAGTCAGCAAATTACTTTCTGACATACTAAAGAAAAATTTGACAACATAATACTGTATATCAAGCACACATTCTTTAAGAATTAATACAAAATAAAGATATATTCAGATACAATAAAACTATAATCTGTATATCCTTCCTATTTCATTTTTTTCTCATATCTTTAAGCTTTGCATTTCATTTGTTCTAAGGAAATTAAGGTGGGGATTTAGATCGTGGGCTTCTTTTTCCACCTAATCCTTAAGTGCTGTAATTTTCCTTGTGAATACTACTATACTACTGCTGTTAAGAAGTTCAATGACTTCATTTATGTAAGAATTCTTGAGAATTGGGGTACCTGGATGCTCAGTCATTAAGTGTCTGCCTTTGGCTGGGGCCATGATCCCAGGGTCCTGGGATCCAGCCCACATCAGACTCCCTGCTCAGTAGGAAGCCTGCTTCTCCCTCTCCATCTCTTGCTGCTTGTGTTCCCTCTCTCACTGTCTCTCTCTGTCAAATATATAATTTTTTTTAAAGGGGAGAGGGGGCACCTGGGTGACTCAGGGGGTTAAGCCTCTGCCTTTGGCTCAGGTCATGATCTCAGGGTCCTGGGATTCAGGCCTGCATCAGGCGCTCTGCTCAGCAGGGAGCCTGCTTCCCCCTCTCCCCCTGCCTGCCTCTCTGCCTACTTGCGATCTCTCTCTGTGTGCCAAATAAATAAATAAAATCTTAAAAAAAAAAAAAAGAATTATTAGGAATCAAACTGGGAAGAAAATCTGTTGCCCACAGTTGTATTTACACAGGCAATAGGGTAATGCCCAACTCCTCTTGCTTTTCCAAATGTCATTTTTATAATAATTACCCTGCTGATTTTCCTTGCCTTAATCATGATTTTCTAATTTTCTGATCTTGGAGATTTTTAGTAGTTTCTTGAGAAACATATATATACAAATACAACTCATAACTTAGACACAACAGTCATTGCTTGTGATGAGATCTGGAATCTGCAGAGATTTGGGATTCTTTTCATTAAAATCAGAATAAGGCTTTCTCATCTACCCATTTAACTATTTTATGGACCAGGGCAGGTATGCTCACATGGCATAGATCTCTATTACCTCATGGTCAGTTCACTTGGAAGAGATATTATTCTTCCCAAATTTATCAGTCAAATAAATTGCTCTGATTTCTTTGAAGCAGAATTAGAAAAACGGTAAAGAGAGGCCAGGAGTTGTGCATTATTGAGGTTGCTCAACATAAAAAGTAATATTCAGAAGGAAGAAAAAATATTTTTCCAAGATTCCCTAGCTTTTGTTTCTCTCAATTACTTATTGAGATTAAACATAAAGGTTGTGGCTCTCTCTGGAAGCAGAGGCATTAGTCCTACTCTTACCTTTTCAAATCCACCCTGCTAAAACCAATAACTTGTTTTTGTATGTTACTGAGATTCCATCAACCAGATTAGATTTTGTCTTAAAAAAATCTCTGAAATGCATCTAAACAAAATTATTAATTCTATTAACCTAACAACTACTCCATTTCCAAACCTGTAACTTCATTTCCTGTCATATTTTTCAACTTATATTATGCCACCTGATACAATATGTTCAGAGGTTTTATAATACTAAATGATATCATAAAGACACTCTACAAGATGCTCATAATCCTAGAGTAAAATTAAAACCTAAGAAGCAAAATCTTTTACAAGTTAAAATATCAATACCAAAGAAAGTAAATTCTGATATCAAAACTTTTCCTTTATGAGTAAAAAAGACCGTGGTCTCTTTTGCTTCCATCTCCTTATTTTGCTCAGTTTTAGCTGGAGAAATTCTGAGTACCTGGTTAGAATTAGGACTACTGCAGGGAAGACTACCATGGGTTTGCCTATTGTTCTCTTGAATAGCTAAATTTGCATTAACTCAATGTTAAGTCTAAAATAGGCTTCCATTTTTAAGATTCCAAGTAATTATTAGGACATATATATGATAATTCTGGAAATCCTCAATGATGAACACTGGGAAATAAGCAAACCCCAATCCTTGGAATTTTTATCCAGTAAATTTATGTTACTATAAAATTAATAGTTAATGTCACCAAAGATTATTGAAAAAATTCAAAGATAATTAAGGGCAGATGCAAAATATCTTGTGTATTTACACTAGAGTTCCATTTAATGTTAGTTGTCTGGCATTGTACCAGTAAATATAGAGGAAAAAGTAGGGAGAAAAGTAGGGGAAAACATGAAAATGGGAAAAATAAGGGTGGCGGGGAATCCTAGGAAAGGTTTTTTGTTGGGGTTAATGTGGAGCATGAAATCAGCCATGATACCTGGCTTGCTAAAATGAAACACGGAGTTCCCTGGGGGCTAGGAAAGTTTCAGAGAAGGGCTTAGGCCTTTGGAATGCAGCGGCCTATGTGACCACACTGCTGTTGGAATGCCTCAGGGAGTTGCCTTCCCTTAAGCTTTCTTAGCCCAAACAGCGAACCTGTGATAGAAGAGCTGTCTGCATTGTCCCTTAGGCTATGTTTAGCAGAACTCCTTGAATATATAGACTAGCACACCATTTCTTTCCTGTAAACAGATCCTCCTAGTTCCAGTAAGACCACTGGCTTGTCACACATCAGGTGCTTGAGAAACAGTGATAAGGATTTGTGATTATCATGAAGGACCAATAAAAGCAGGATCAAAGAAAAGCAAAGGGTCTTTATCTCTGAGCTTTGGTTAACCCCCTCTGGTCCTCTCTTTCATAGCAAAGTTTGGAGTAATCTTTCATCCATCTATACAGGGATTGGTAGCCATTCCCAGCAATTTTTCTTGGTATATATAAACATTTTAACCTATCTTTTTCTTTCTCTGAGCACTAAATTCAGTATAAAATCTCCTATATTGTTCCTACTTTACAAATAAACATTCAAGATAAACCTCATACGTGTGGAAGAATTGGCCAGTTATAACTTTTAAGCCATTTGGGAAAAAACACGTGAATTTAAGGTAAGTCTTTCCACTATTCTCTAGTGGTTTTTTTTTTTTTATTTTTTTTTAAATTTATTTATTTGTCAGAGAGAGAGGGAGAGAGAGCGAGCACTGGCAGACAGAGTGGCAGGCAGAGGCAGAGGGAGAAGCAGGCTCCCTGCCTAGCAAGGAGCCCATGTGGGACTCAATCCCAGGACGCTGGGATCATGACCTGAGCCGAAGGCAGCTGCTTAACCAACTGAGCCACCCAGGCATCCCTTTCTAGTGTTTTCTGATGGCTACTCAAAACATTAAAAAAAGAAGAAGAAACCATAATTAGGGTACCCTAATAATAATAATACATATATTTCCCTATATTGGCACCAAAAATATCAAATCACAACCTTGAGCCACACACACTTGTGCTCTATAGTACATATGGTAGTTATGTATATGATATTGGCTTTATTATTATTTGTTATGTATATGATACATAATTTATCTATTTAAACACTCCTCTGGCAAGCCTAGTGAGAAATACAGTGATAGTACCAAAAAATGTTCAGCTCTGTTAGGTCTAAACTTCCTGGATACAGTCTGATGAAGTTTTAGAATATAAGTGAGGTTCAGCAGGATGAGGTCCAGAACCGATAATCAAGAAAGAATTCTTGAGCCATCTTTGGTGCAAAACAGTGGCTTATTAAAGCAGGGGGACAGGACCCATGGGCAGAAAGAGCTGCTGCCCAGGTTATATACTATGGGGTTGGGGGAGGTAAGGAAAAAGGGTTTCAAAAGAACTTTCATATGCTAAAGAGGACCTATAAGATACAGGATACCAGAGGCCTTTTTCAGTTCTCAGCAAGGTATTAACATTAAGATAGGTGGGAGATTCCTAAAGAATGTCACACATGTCCCACCCCAGGAGTGGGGGTGTATGCAGGGTATCAGCCTTTTGCTTTATCCTCAGCCAGCCTCTGTTCCCTCATCAAGTCAGTCTCTTTTTTCTATATTTGAATCTTGTATTTGTTATGGCTTCTTATTGTGGACTTCAGTATCTCAGTATTTCTGAGGGGTGAGACTGAAAGTTAAAAATCAAGTAGTATACATGTATGTGTTGTATATATATTATGTACAAATATATACAATATACATGGGGGAGAGAGCAAAAAAAAAAATTAGTTTCTTATCCATCCTTATCTTTGACCATGCAAAAAGCTTTTTTACCCTGTTTCTAATTTGCTTCTCCGAGTTTTATTCTTTATTTACTTCTTACAAATTAAAGACCAAATAATTAGATATTGGGAACTTTACTGTTAGGGTTGAAAAACTGCCACCCACCTGCTTTACTGTAAGGACCAGATCATGTTTTGTAAACTTTACTGCTAAGAGAAGAGCAATGGAGTTTCCATGCTTTCTTCTGACCAACCTACTTTCAAAAGAGGAAGAAAGATCTGACCCTTTAGTAATATTGCCCTAGAGTTGGCCAACCCACAGTAGAGGAAGCCTGACTGAAGCAGGAAACTTTTCCGGAGAAAGGAAATAGAAAATCTGAACCAAGCAACTTTTTTTTTTTTTTTTTTTTTCCCCTGCCTGCCCCCATTCCCTTCCCTGGCTGTAGAAGTTCAGCTCTATTTCCTTGAAGCCTTGATCCCTGGTGACTATGCTTTTGGCTTTTAATTTTTTCTCTTAGGTGAGTCAAACAGGCTGAGTGGGGAGGGTTTTGCTTATCAATAGATAGGGCTGTCAAATCCTTTAGCCTCCAGAATAAAGTTGGTTTTTATTGTTTTGTTTTGTTTTTGTGGAGAATGCTCTAGGACTATTTCAGTAGTGCTACACTTTCTCTCCCCATGCCAGAGCCAGGAAGGTATCTTTCCCAGATTTTCATCATGAAAATGTGACACATGTCTTAGAAGGAAAGTCCAGGAAACTGCAGGATCACCCTAAGTTTGCAGCTCCCAGGAGTTCTTCACTGTTATGCTGGTTCTGATGCTGGGTTAGCTCAGCCTTCATCAATTCATCAACATGAGTATTTAAATGTTTATACCATTTTATGGCTCTAGAGATTTCTGATCTAGGTTACCAGATTTATTAATGCACTTGTCTTTCCAGATTTCATGATGGAATTTTGCCCTATGTCCTCAGTGCTTTGATAGAGCCAAGAAAAGTCACTAAAATTTAGTTTGTCCACTTTTTCTTGTGGCAAAATGGGACTGTTAGGCATGATGGCATCCAAGTACTTTAAATGTTGAAGCTGAAATCAGAAGTCACCACCATATTTTGGGGCTTTACAAAAACCACAAAAGAAGGAACTCTGGAGAGACAGAGAGAGATAGAAAGAGAGAGGGAAAGAAAAAGAAAAGCTATCCTCAAATAGTCGTCATTCAAAAAAACTTATTTCAAAAACAATTAAAAAAAAGTATTAAGTTCAACTCCCATGCAAAGTTCTCATAAGAAGAAAACATTATAATAGCATTCCTATATAAAATAAAATCATTCCAGAAAAATATGCCTATAAAATAGATGAAAATAATAATCTAATACTCCAAAGTGAGATAACAGATGAAAATAATAATCTAATACTCCAAAGTGAGATAAAAAA
The DNA here is from genome assembly GCA_004024625.1 of Mellivora capensis. Classification (NCBI taxonomy): domain Eukaryota; kingdom Metazoa; phylum Chordata; class Mammalia; order Carnivora; family Mustelidae; genus Mellivora; species Mellivora capensis. The sequence goes on from PISX010005245.1 coordinate 20,844, forward strand.
TGTTAAGAAAATATTACCAAAAAATTAAAGAAACACCAAAAATGTTTTATTAAATTTCAGGAAACAATTAGAAATGCCAAAAAAAAAAACAAAAACCATTCAGAACTGAAAATTAAACTTGAAGGCACAAAGAACCAAAACAAAACAAACTGCTATAGAAAATTATCCAGGATTAACAGAAGATGAAAATAGGTGAAATTAAATAGAAATTTCAAGAGAGACTGAAGATGATAAAAAAGGTTCAATAGATATGTAACTGGATCATTTTTTTTAATTCAAGCAAATGAAAAGAAGGAACACTACAAACCACAATTCAAGGATAGCTTACATATATAGAGACACATACTTACATGAATTCATACATACATACATACATAGCTTACATATTACATAAACCATAGTTTGTAAAGGCTAATATGTTATTGGGGAAATCTTCCTAAAATAATCAGTACTGATTTTTTTTCTGGCAAAATTGTTTCATACTGAAAAATATAAGGAGAAATCCTAAATCCTTTCACCATAAAGATAGAAACACCAAGTCACTTATAAAGGACAAAAAAAATCACTGTGCCATTAATCTCTTTATAAACAAAACTTTTTGTCAGAAGAATATAACATGACACATTTAAGATAATCAAGGAAAGATTTTTTTTAAAAAATCAATGATTTAAAATAGTCAAACTAACTTTGAAGTCTAAAGGCTAACGATAAAATTCTATCATTGTGCAAGAACCCAGGAAATACTGTGTCCATGAACTTGTTTTCGTAATATAAATGTTTTCATACTGGATACCAGACATTCAAAATCACTGAAAATACATTAACATAAAGACTGGTGGGGAACATGAAATATATACATTTATACATAGAACTAGTATTACATGAATTACAGTAGGAAGAATATATAGTTTGTAACAGCCATTTCCTCTGACAATGTAGAACTAAAAAATGAAGTGAGAATGAGAACATATGTCAGCAATCAAATGACTGGTATTTATGGAAGTATTACTATCTGAAAATCACTTACCTGCAATATGATATAAAACATAAGAGTAATTATGTAAAGTTCTAATTTTCTTTATAATGCTCTTAAAAAAATCAGATACTCCGGAAATTTTAAAAATCTAGATTTAAGATCAAAGAAATTAAAGAAATACCCTGTGGTAATGAACTTTAAATGGACATAAAATATTGTACTCACGAGTTTACACTATAAAGCCCTAGAAATCATATGCAATCCAGTAGAGTTCAATCCATAGAATCCTGATACTGATACTGAAATTTCAATTCCCACTAAAGGAAATCAAGGTTTCTTGGGGAAAATGGCTGATTTTAGGAATAAAGCAAGGAACATACAAGATAATCTGAGTCATCTGGGACTCCAGATAGAAAGAAAACCATATCTATTATTAGGTGAAAAGCCCAAGGGATTTGGGAATCAACTATGAGTTCCCATTGGCTAAAGAGTGGAAAATGTGAACACCAAAATCTAATACCTAAAATAGATTAAAACAAGTCAAATATCTTTTAATTCATTAATATTAGTACCCACTCAATCCCCATAATAATATCTAATTGGATACTTCTGTATTACGCTAGGTAACCAATTTTTTTAAACCTACTAAATAAAATTATTTAGCATTTATCTTGCCTTTTCTATTCAGATTTTACCCCTGGATGACCAAATGCTAGATGAGATACAGTTTATTTTTATAAAAGTATTTCAGAAAATAAAGAAACATAGAATAATGGCATTGTAATATCACATTATGCAATCCCTAGTCACTTAATTAACCATCAGCATCAAGCATCAATGACCACTCTGTGCTTCCTAGGGAATACATCACTACCTTGCCAATTGTGGCAAACCATCATTCCTGAATCAGACTCAGACTATGGATTAAACTAACAATTTTGTGTAATTCTGAGGACAGATGAACATGTTAAACTATACAAGGGAAATGCAATTAGTAAAACCATATCTGTGAGAAACTGTACAAGACATCATCAGGGCTCCTCAACAAATAAATTGCAAGCAAAAATTAAAAATAAGAGCAGAGGGAATCAGATATATTAAAAGGAAATAATATGACCTTAGGAAAAAATAAATTATGATGATTTTAGCAATATTCACATAAGCAATAAATCTGTATGAAAGAAAAGGAAGTTTTACTGTAAAGGTCAGATGCAGTCACTCTTAGAAAAGGAGAGAGGGTTAGGATTTTGGGGTCTCAAGTGGAAGGTTTCTGTGGTGTGTGGCAAGATTGTATCTCTTAAGTTGGGTGATAGTTCAATGTCTTATGGCAATTCATTAATTATATTTGATTCATGTTGCTTTCTGTGTCTACAATATTAAATTAAAATATAATTTAATAGGAAGAAAGATTATCTTCATCTTTCTTCCTTCATATCACCTATCTAGAAAGTGGAAATTACTTTCTTGAGCAGTGATACAGGACCACAAGTGTTATCAAGAACTAGAAAAATGGCAAGATAACTGCATTCCTTATTGTCTACTTTACGATATTTTTTAGGAGAGATAGACTTAAACTTACATCTTATTTGAGCCACTGTTTTTCATAGTTTTCTAATCACTGAAGACAAACCTAATTCCAACTAATTCAATTTCCTTGATAAAATTAAATTAAATTATTAAAGTTTCTTGTAGTTTATAAGACAAGTGGAAAGACCTCTTAAAGGACTTCCTGGGACGCCTGGGTGGCTCAGTTGGTTAAGCGGCTGCCTTCGTCTCAGGTCATGATCCCAGTGTCCTGGGATCGAGTCCCACATCGGGCTCCTTGCTCGACAGGGAGCCTGCTTCTCCCTCTGCCTCTGCCTGCCTGTGCTCACTCTCTCTGACAAATAAATAAATAAAATCTAAAAAAAAAAAAAAAAAAAAAAGGACTTCCTATCTCCCTGTAATGTACAAATATGGGTTATTGAGTAATAAATGGCACAGTTAAATACAATAGATCTCTCACCAATGTTTAGTAGAAAAGACATTTAGAAGTACATAACTTAAAGAATGGGTACACTTTGATCAGTAGACCAGGGAACATAGGAAAAATAACACTATACCAGAAGGAAAATTCATTATTCAAAACACAGGTCTTTGAGAGTAGAACCACAGAGGAAGGTCTTATGATCCAGAGACAAGAAAAAATCTGCAGCAATGATAATGTTATGGGCATGTACCAACATTTAGAACATGTATATGATCAGAGATTACAAAAATAAATAAGCAAAACAGTTCAATAGAACTAGGAAGATCTCAAAATATATTCTGGCAATGCAGTCATAATTGGTCCCAATGAGAAGAATAAATCAATATGGTTACTCCAAAAAGTTCTGCAATGGGCTTTTTGTGTGTTTGCTAAACATTTACAGGAGATTAAAAAGGATCTCACCATCATGAACAGTGAAGAGTTGAACAGGCACATAAGAAGGCCAGGCTGCTAAAATAAGTACATACTTATTTGAGGCTTACAAAATACTATATCACAGAAATATTTTTAAAGTATTCTCAACTAGAAGTATATGATAAGAAAGGAATTGGTTAAAATAATTGAGTAATATATAATGTATGAGTACAATAAAACATTAGACATTTTCTTTGTTTGCTTCTTCTCTGTGAAAGATAATGATTTTTTTTTTAATTTTTAAAAATTTTTTATAAACATATAATGTATTATTAGCCCCAGGGATACAGGTCTGTGAATCGCCAGGTTTACACACTTCACAGCACATACCCTCCCCAATGTTCATTACCCCACCACTCTCTCCCGACCCCCCTCTCCCCAGCAACCCTCAGTTTGTTTTGTGTGATTAAGAGTCTCTTATGGTTTTGTCTCCCTCCCAATCCCATCTTGTTTCATTTATTCTTTTCCTACTCCCAAACCCCCCACATTGCATCTCCACTTCCTCATATCTGGGGGATCATATGACAGTTGTCTTTCTCTGATTGACTTATTTGGCTAAGCATAATACCCTCTAGTTCCATCCACATCGTTGCTAATGGCAAGATTTCATTTCTTTTGATGGCTGCATAGTATTCCATTGGATATATATACCACTTCTTCTTTATCCATTCATCTGTTGATGGACATCTAGGTTCTTTCCATAGTGTGGCTATTGTGGACATTGCTGCTATAAACATTTAGGTTAACATGCCCCTTCAGATCACTACGTTTGTATCTTTAGGGTAAATACCCAGTAGTGCAATTGCTGAGTCATAGGGTAGTTCTATTTTCAACTTTTTGAAGAACATCCATGCTGTTTTCCAGAGTGGTTATACCAGCTTGCACTCCCACCAACAGTGTAGGAGGGTTCCCCTTTCTCTGCATCCTCGCCAGCATCTGTCATTTCCTGACTTGTTAATTTTAGCCATTCTGACTGGTGTGAGGTGGTATCTCATTGTGGTTTTGATTTGTATTTCCGTGATGCTGAGTAATATGGAGCACTTTTTCATGTGTCTCTTGGCCATCTGGATGTCTTCTTTGAAAAAAATGTCTGTTCATGTCCTCTGCCCATTTTTTGATGTGATTATCTGTTTTGGCTGATATCCAAGATCTATAAAGAACTTACTTTTCATGTGCATTTCTCTATGCCATTTAAAATTCTTCAAAAACATTGCATTAAACTCTGCATTTTTGTATTTGAATATTCACAATTTACTTACCAAAGTGGATCCTGTGGTGTGTCACCCAGATCACTCTTTCAAGGCTAAGTACTTACTTCCCCATATCTGCCCATGTTAATGACTGATTGCTCTGAGCTGTGTTACTGTCTGGATGGTACCTTCAACCTAAGAGATTTGTTCCATCAAAATTCAACTTTCCATACATCAACTTTTCTTCATCTAATGATGGTGAATATGGAGTATAATGTACCAGACCCTTGATATGGGACAATTTAAAGGGATCATGCCAGTTTCAGAGTTAGTTAAGCATCAAATAATCTCATACCTCTGCTATGACCATCACAGTTCAAAACAAAACAAACAAAACAAAACTCTATCAGTTCTGCTTTCCTCACCATTCTACCCACATAGATATTGAAGATATTGAACCAAAGGTAATATCTAATGAGTTTCTTGTTCCACCTTTCAATTCCACCTTTCAATTCCACCTTTCAAAATCTGTTTCTTAGATTGAAAGAAAATGACCTTTTCCCATGGAGTACACATTAAGAGTTGGCAATCAAACATACATGAACCTTTTGAATCTCTCAAAGTTGGGTGTTTCTAGTGTTTCCCAGACATTCTAGGTGTGGATATATGATAAAATACTTTCACTGAGAGCTTTTGCATTATTAGTAGAAAAAAAAAACAACAACAACTTTTCTTTCTTGCTTTTCTTGTCTTTTCTAGAAAAATGATTCAAACCCTGGAACAATGATTCAACCCCATTAGCAATCATGTGGCAACATAATAATGACAGTCAAGGTGCTAAGGATGGAATTGCAGAAATACACAAATAGCTTGGGTCTCTTGCAAGACTATTGAAGGGCTTACCTTTAGACCTTTAGTTAAGTTAGAAAAAATAAGTTTCCATTTTCTTAAAGCAATGCAGGAGAGGTATAAGTTGCACATAGCTGTACACAGTTATAATTGAAAACTTTAGCTTTTTAGATACTTGTTTTAAGCTTTCTCATGACTAGAATTAATGTGTTGAATTAATTGTGAACTTGTTTCTGCAAACTTTGTTATTTCCTCATGATACACTGTTATGTTTAAAATGACTAAGTGCAGGGGCACCTGGGTGGCTCAGTTGGTTAAGCAACTGCCTTCAGCTCAGGTCATGATCCTGGAGTTCTGGGATCAAGTCCCACATTGGGCTCCCTGCTTGGTAGGGAGTCTGCTTCTCCTGCTGCCCTCTCTCCTCTCATGCTCTCTCTCTCTCTATCATTCTCTCTCTCAAATGAATAAATAAAATCTTTAAAAAATAAATAAAATAAAATGATTAAGTGCAAAGCTATAAACGCTTTAATGTTTCTAGATAGGTACAGTAGTCCCTCCCTATCTACAATTTTGCTTTCTGCAGTTTCAGTTCCTCACAGTCAACTGCAGTCTGGAAGCAGGTGATCCTCCTTTTTCTGATGCATGGTCAAAAGGTCAATAGTAGCCTAATGCTATGTCACAATGCCTGTATCATTCACCTCATTTCATCTAATTATGCAGGCATTTTATCATCTCACATCATCATCATAAGAAGAAGGGTAAGTGTAATAAGATCATATTTATTTATATATTTCAGAGAGAGCTCACATTTACTTAACTTTTGTTATAGAATATTGTTATAATTGTACTATTTTATTATCTATTGCTCATCTCTTACTATACCTAATTTATAAATTAAATTTTATCATAGGCATTTTGTATGGGGGAAAAAAAACATAGTTTAAATAGTGTTTAGTACTATGTACAGTTTCAGGCATCCACTGGGGGTCTTGGAACATATCCCCTATGAATAAGGGGGGGGGGCTATTGTACTGCCAGAGTTTCCACTGTAGTTATTTATGATCATTCTAAAGTCCATTAGATTTCCCATCTCACAAAATTATTGCTAGCACTATTACCGTTTATCTTGCCAATTTAACAGAATAAAAAAATGCCTCAAACTTTCAAATTTGAAAGCCTGCTCATTACTGAAATTGAGAACTTTTTTTTTTCTTTTTTTCTTTAGAACAAACATTTTGTGCTTCAGAGTTCTTGAGAATGAATAAATGAATGCCACATGCATGTGCTGGGAACTGTCTTTGTCTCTGGGGTAATAAAATATACAATACAAACACTGTCCTTTCATCACAGAGTTATATTTTGGTGGGAAAAAACAAATATAAATAAATAACACATCAAACATCAAATAGACATAATAACTCTAACAATGAATAAAGTAGTTGAGGGAGATAAAGAGGGATGAGGGAGCCACTTAAGTACAGCAATCATGGGAGGTATATCTGAAGAAATGATATTTGGTCAGGGACAAAGGAGCAAACAAAGTGAAGATATGGGAATCAATTATTCCTGGCAAAGTAGGCATCATGTGTAAAATAATGAAATGGAAATGAACTCCCTGGTAGGAGAAACAATAGAGGCAGGCGCAACAAAGTTCATTATATCTAAAACAGAGTGAGAAGGAGACAGAAGGACTGTCATGAATTTGGTAATGTAGGCAAGGACTAGGTCATATAAAACCTTATATACATACCATGTGTTATGGGTTGAAATTTATCTCCCCAAAAATGATATATTGGAGACTTAAACCCCAGTACCTCAGAAGGTGACCTTATTTGGTGATTGGGTCTTTACAAAGACAATTAAGCTGCAGTTGGGTCATTAAGTTAGACCCGAATTAATTAATATGACTGTTGTCCTTATAAAAAAGGAATTTGGATACAGAGACACACGTGCATCAAGGGGAGATGATGGGAATGGATACAGGGAGGAGATGGCCATCAATAAGCCAAGGAGAGAGACCTGGAATATATTCTCTTACAGCTTTCAGAAGGAACCAACCCTTAGCATCTCATTTTTAGACTTCTAGCTTCCAGACCTATGAGACAATACATATATGTTGCTTAAGGTATGGAGTTTGTGGTGCTTTGTTGCCACAGCCCTAGCAAACTAATACATTACATAAAAATTTCTATTTATTAGATTTGCAATAAAAAGCTATTGGATGATTTGAGGAGAGTTATATAATCCAATAACAAGTTAAGTATAAGGGTCATTTCTGTTTGCTATATGGAGGACTTTTTCAAAAACAAATCAGGTATCAAAGGAAGGGGATCATTTGAGAGAACTGTGATAATCTAGGTGGAAAATTATGAATTGCAAGAGTGGTAGAGTTGAGAAGTGGACACATTTGAAATCTATTTTTAAAGCTTGTTGATTGATAGAATGTGGGCTGTGAAATAAAGTAAGGATTCAAAAAATAAGAGCGCTATTTTGTTTAAAAATGTCACTGGGTTAGGATTTTTTTTAATTTACAAATGGGTGGGACAAAAATTATTTTCAACATATTATATTTTTTAACATATATTAGATGGCCAGTTGGAAATGTCAGGTGGGCAATCAGATAAAGAAGTCTAGAACTCAGTGACAAGGGCAAAGCTATAGATAAAAATTTCAGAGTCATTATTGTACATAGATTTTAAAAGCCATTAGATTTACATGGAATTACTTATAGAGTAATGATAGACAGGAAAAAATGAGAAAATGAGGGCTGTGAACTACATGTTAAAGCAACAAAACATAAAGATTGGTAGGAGGACAGAATAAAGGAAACTGAGAAACCAAGTCATGCTTTAGCTCTTTTTTTTTTTTTTTTTTTTTTTTAAGATTTACTTATTTGAGAGAGAGAGAGAATGAGCAGGAGGTGCAGAGAGTCTTATACAGATTCCACTGAGTGTGGAGTCTGTCGTGAGGCTTGATCTCAAGACCCTGAGATCATGACCTGAGATGAAACCAAGATTCCAACACTTAACCAACTGCACCATCCAGGTGCTCCCATGCTTGAGCTTTTCAGCATATTGGGATGTAAAGTCAATTCCAACAAGTGGTATGTCAGCAACTTACAAAAGGTAGTAGTGAAAAAGTAAGAGAAAAAGAAACAATTTTTTATCAAGCAGGTAATGATTCATGGAGGGTTCCAGAGAGTACAATGCTAGGGAAGTAAGTCAGAGAAAGACAAATACCACATGCTTTCACTCATAAGTGGAATTAAAAAACAAACAAACAAAAAACAACAACAACAACAACAACAAAAGCAGGGTTGGGAGTGGGTGAAATAGGTGATGGGGACTAAGGAGAGCACTTGTGATGGGCACCAGGTAATTAAAATAAAAACTTTAAAAAAAAAAATGGTTCTGATTCACGGTGTCAGATCCTCAAGAGGTGTCAACAAGAATAAGCACCAAAACAGGCATTGGATTCAGCAATTAGGAAGTCATGTCTCACATAAAATAGAATAAAATCATCCAGATGATCAAGGCAGAAAGCAGCCAGAATCCTGTCTACCATAGATTGTGTCAGTTACGAGAGAAGTGAATGTGATTTACGATCACAAAACTTCCTCAGGAAAGGAAAAGAACAATGTGTATAAATTAGAAAATGGTGTGTGTGTGCTTGTGTGTGTGTGACAATGTGAGCATCTTTGGAGACTGAAGATTTTAACAGAGAAGTACATTTACATTTGTTTAATCTTGTTTAATATGATCTTATCTTTTTCTATGTGACATTCATTCCTGGTTCACTTACTGATTGAGTCAACAAGTATTTTAGAGGTCCTGTTAAATGTCAAATAGTTTTTGAGGGGTTGGGGATATAATAAAGGGAGATAACAAACTTTAATTTCAATTCAAATTGGGTTGGGGGGTTATTTTTGCTTCTAGGTAAGATAGAAAAACAGGTACTATATTTACCCTCTGGCACACAGAAAAAGAACTAGAAAAAAATGATATAACAGTTTATCAGGCTTAGGAAAAATGCAGTGAAGAACAGTGGTCCATGAAATAGGGGAAGCAACTGAAGGAAAGCTTATAATGGCTCTCACTTTATACCTTCTGGAGCTGGTGTCTCTGTAGGGCCACAGGAAGGGGAAACCTGGGTGGAGCCTGAAGTTCTCCCAAAGTTAAGGAGATAAAACTGGATTCCAGAGATGTCGGGGAAGCTAGAACTCACTAGATAGGGTGCCAGGTAGGACAAAGCTGGAGAAAGGAAAGCTCTTCCTGTAATTCTGCACAAGGTTTTCTCCCAAGGCTCCAGCTGAATAAGGAAGCAGTACATCTCCGAGAGGAAACTACCCCAGGCTAGGGAGAGCACCGCTTGGAAAAAAAAGCAGAGGCAAAAAACCTCTGAGCTAAGACACAGCTGGGAAGAGTTTGTGTTTCCATCACATAGAGTGGAAACACTTGTAATTCAAAAGGCATAGATTAGAGAAAAGAGAATGTCATTGCCTAAGTAGTGGTGCAAAATCTACCTCTTTGTTGAGACTCTTCTGGTCTACACATTAAATACTAAAGCAAGAATTGGTAAAGAGGACAACAAACAAACAAACAAACAAACAAACCAAAAAACAGTTATTTTAACTATATCCCCCATGTTCCTGAAACTAGAGGAAAGACTGAATATGGTGTCAAAGATCAAGATGGACATTAGTAAAAGCAGGTAGAACAGATTTTAGTAGTAGAGAAATATATAGTAATACACTGTTGCAAAGGTAACGGGGTCCAGTATGGACTGAACTCAGCTTAGATTTGTAGAAAAGTGACTGGGCATTTTTTTCTTTTTTTAGATTTTATTTATTCACTTGACAGAGCTCACAAGTAGGCAGAGAGGCAGGCGGGGGGTTGGGGGGGTGGGGAGCTGTGGGGGGGGAAGCAGTCTCCCTGCCGAGCAAAGAGCCCGATGTGAGGCTCAATCCCAGGACCCTGAGACCAGAACCGGAGCCAAAGGCAGAGGCTTTAACCCACTGAGCCACCCTGGAGCCCTGTGACTGGGCATTTTAAAAAGAGAATGGGGGCGGGGGGCTCTCTGCCTGCCTCTCTGCCTACTTGTGAGCTCTGTCTGTCAAATAAATAAATAAAATTTAAAAAAAATAAAAAGAGAATGGGAACTGTGGGGGCTTAAGCAGAGTCAAGAAATTTACCAAAATGGAAAATGTTGGTCCATGTGAAATCCATTTGGGTATGCTAACTGGTGCTTATCCAAGGTAGGCTCCTGCTCTCCCACAGAAAATAGGAGACAGAGCACTTTCTTCAGGTATTGGCTGGAACAAACAGTGAAATTCTTTGGCAGCCTTGAGTTTTCTCAGGCAGGCACTTTAAGGTGGGGAAGGATCATCCTAGGAATGCAGGCTTGAGGTGATATAAACTATGTTAGAATTTGTTAAGGTCTTTTAAGGTATGTGCATATGTGTGGTGGGGAGAAAGATGGACAAAATCATTTGTTCTGAAAGTCTGCAGTTTCTTTAAGTCAAGGTGGAAGCCCAACTAAAGTTTGGTCAAAGAGTCCTTGTCAGGGGTGTGTATGAGATTAATGGCAGTTTAATACATAAGCAGAAGTAAAGTAAAAATTTGAAGGCATGGGAATAGAAACCACACAAAATGAAACACAATGAGAAAAAAATGAAGTAAAAATAAAGCATAAGTGAGCTGTGGAACAGCCTCAAGTGGCCTAAAATATGATAATTTGAGTCTCCAATGGAAAATAGAGAATAGGTAGGTAGATTTTAAAATTTTTGAAAAATAATGGCAAATATATCACATTTGATGGAAAAACATAAACTCACAAATCCAAGAAGTTCAATGAAACCGAATATAAAAACTATAAAAATTTGCACTATAATCAAATTGCTCAAAATCAGTGAAAGGTCATAAACATGGTAAGAAAAATGCATATTGGGGCGCCTGGGTGGCTCAATGGATTAAAGTCTCTGCCTTTGGCTCAGGTCATGATCTCAGGGTCCTGGGATGGAGTCCCACACTGGGCTCTCTGCTCAGCAGGGAGCCTGCTTCCTCCTCTCTCTCTCTGCCTACTTGTGATCTCTGTCAAATAAATAAATAAAAATCTTTAAAAAAATGCATATTGAGTATAAAGGAACAAAGAAAATGCTAATAGCTGACCTCTTATAAACCACACATGTCAGAAGACAGTGGAGCAACATTTCTAAAGTAATGAAAGAAAAACCATCAGCCTAAAAATTGTATCTTTTGAAAATATATTTCAAACCTGAAGGTAAAATTAAAATTCTTTCAGCAGTGTAAAATGTGAAAGAATTGATTATAACCAGTCCTGCCATATGAGAAATATAAATTCTTCAGACAAAAGGAAATTATAGCAAAAGGAAACCTACGTCTGCTCAGTAGAATGAAGATTCCTATAAATAGTAAAAATAAAATTTTATTAATATTTTTAAAACAATTGACTTTGTAAAAAGTAATAATATGCTGTGGGATATATAACATGTAAGAGTAAGTACAGGCAAAACATGGCAATAACATCAGAAAGGTCAAAACAAAAGAAACATAAATATACTAGTATAAGGTTCTAACACTCTATGTGAGGTAGCATTATATTACCTAAGGTAGAATAATAAATCAAAGGATACTATGCTGTGCTAGGGGATCTTATATATCCTAAAATGGCAAGAGAATTAAGAGTTGAAACTACTAATAGAATCATAGAATATATGTAGTAGGTAGCAAACAAATATCAATTGCATAAAAAAGAATATACTCAGTTAATAAAAAAAGGAGGTAGAAAAAAGAGTGAAAAAAATATAAGAAAAATAGAGGGGCGCCTGGGTGGCTTAGTTGTTAAGTGTCTGCCTTTGGCTCAGGTCATGATCCCAGGGTCCTTGGATGGAGCCCCGCATTGGGCTCCCTGCTTGGTGGGAAGCCTGCTTCTCCCTCTCCCACTCCCCCTGATTGTGTTACCTTTCTCGCTGTGTCTCTCTCTGTCAAATAATAAACAAAATCTTAAAAAATAAAAAGAAAACAAATAGAAAATGATAGACCTAAACTTGAACATATCAATAACCAAACTAAATGTAAACATAATTATTTCAATTAAAAAGAAGGGATTGTTAACTTGGAGATTAAAAAACAACGATGACAAAAAGCAAGGTTCTCATCATGTTAACACTAATCAAAACAAAGTTGGAGAAAAGAGACATAAAAACAGTGCCATCCAGGGGCACCTGGGTGGCTCAGTAGGTTAAGCCTCTCCCTTCGGCTCAGGTCATGATCTCAGGGTCCTGGGATGGAGCCCCACATTGGGCTCTCTGCTCAGTGGGGAGCCTGCTTCCTCCTCTCTCTCTGCCTGCCTCTCTGCCTACTTGTGGTCTCACTCTCTGTCAAATAAAACAAACAAACAAACAAACAAACAAAAAACAGTGCCATCCAGCTAACTGGATTTTTTTTAAATAAAAAAATAGATACAATGTGTATGTTACCCAAATGGACTGAGCTGTGTGTCTTGCTGTATGCAAAACAATCCCCAAATTTCAATAGCTTAAATAATAATGGTTTACTTTTTGTTTAAACTTCACATATCATGTCGATTAGATGAGGGTTGATAATGCAGCCATCACCCTAGGTATTGCTGGTAGTTATGGCAGAGAGAAAGAGAGAACTGTAGTGTCTCACACTGGGAATTAAATACTTAGCCACGAAATGATTCAGCCCTTCCACATGCAACTCTTTTGTTCAAAACTGCCAGAAGAAAAGAACAATAAACATTTAGTTACATGTGCAATGGTTTATTATTATTCCATGACCAATATGGTGTAAAGAATGCAGATGGCAGTATCCATAAGTAGGAGGTGGTAGCATTAGTTGTGACAATGTGGGTGATTTTCAATGTTTTCACTTTCCACAAAGTTGCATACATTATTTTTTCTTAAAATAAATCTTAATTACTTTAAAATGAGGAGATTAAAGAACAGTGACTTTACATCAAGCTGGCACATGTGTGAAAAAATATAAATATTAATATAATCATACTTATTTTTATGTAGACTATCTCTGGAAAGAAAAGAAAGTGTTACTAGTAGTCTTTGGAGAGGGAACTCTGGTGTAAGATTTTCGGGGAGGAAATACTTCCTTTATACTGAATAACATTTTTAATGGTTTGAATGTTTTTCTTGAGTATATGTTACTGTTATGGGTTGGACTGTGTCCCTCCAAAATTCATATGTTGAATCCCTAATCCCCAGTACCTCAGAATTTGACCTTATTTGCAAATAAGGTAGTAACAGATGTACACATGTACATGTGTCTATGTCCAAATTTCCTATTTTTTATAAGGATATAATTAATATGAAATTAGGGGCCATCCTGGGGTGCCTGGGTGTCTCAGTTGGTTAAACATCTCCTTTCAGCTCAGGTCATGATCTCAGGGCCCTGGGATCCAGCCCAGTGTTGGGCTCTATGGGAAGTCTGCTTCTCCCTCTCCTTCTGCACCTCCCTCCCTACTCATGTTCTCTCTCTAAGTAAATAAATAAAATATCTTTTTATAAAAATATTAGATCCATCCTACTCCAGTATGACCTCATTTTGCAGTATTTTGTTATGATGGTCCTAGCAAACTAATACAATTACTCATTTAAAAAATAAGCATTAAAAATAAAGAAACCAGGTGGATAATTAATGTGCAGTATGCAGCAGTACATTGGAGTGAATAGAACCAAAAGAACTTGTTGAGTTATTCTGGAGAAAGGGGAGGTGCTAAACCCTTTCTGAGAGGGGAAGACTAAGAAAGGATAAAGGCAACAATACAGTTACACCTAATTGAAATAATTTAGAGTTGAAATGAAGATACACATTTGTAGACTATCATATTGTTGTTGGATATGTGCTTTGTGTTTGGCAATGTAACTTGATTTTTTTTAAAAGATTTTCTTTATTTATTTGAGAGAGAGACAGAGAGCATGAGGATGAGCAGTGGGGAGGAGGCAGAACAAGAAGAGGCAGGGAGCCCAACGAAGGACTCCATCACAAGACCCCAAGATCGTGACCCAAGCTGAATGCAGAGGCTCAACCAACAGCCACCCATGTGCCCCTGTAACTTGATTTCTAATTAATCCTTCACAGAGGCCATCTCTGTTCTCAGAAGTGGCTCCATGCTTGACATTCATAATCTCCCAACAGAGTTCACTTATACAGATCACTCATCAGATTAATGCATGGCTGAAAGTAATGAATACTGGGCCAGGAGTTCAAACACCTGGATTGTATCCTGACTTTTATTAGCTGGTTGAATTATTTAAGTGTTGGAAATTGGTAACTCTTTACAAACTGTTCAAAGCAATGCAAATATTTCTGCTTGATACAAAGGGATTAATATTTTCTGTATAACAGTCATTTCTTTTTTGCTCTGAGTTATTAGCATTTTTTAAATTATATCTATTATGTACATCTATGTTTGAAAGCCAGAATATAGGTATGGAGCTATTTGTTTATTTCATGGCTCTAATAAAACATCTCCTCAAATCGACATAAACTGCCTTTTTGTTGTTATATACTATAAAATTGTTAGTGCTTTTTTGGTATTAATACTTTAATATACTTTGAAATAAAGCAAGATATTTCACTTCATAGAGAAGTTGACTACACGTTCTTTGGCATAATGATAATCTTACTGTCAACTGAATAAATATTCCAAAGCTTGCTTCATCTGTTGTTTGCTTTCCTTGACTGTTTTAAAATTACTTTCATGTCACAAAATTTGTGGCATATCTCTGTTTTTGCCAAGTTATGCTTATGAAATATTTTTTTGCAAAGAAGGAATGAAAGCAAAATACCCATTAATTTGGGGATTACTTCTCCAACTATTTATTATTTTACTAATAAGTTACTTAGATTATACATGGGAAATCACAACTTCATTTAATACAATGCCATAAAACACAAGGAACTGAAGCTCACTTAAGAAAAACTCAATGCAAGTATTGCCAACACTTCCCCCAACTACAGGTTTTAAGAAGAATTTGAAGAAAGAGAACACATGTTAATTTAGGAGGATACTTCTCTTCAATGAGTAATGACTAAGGTAGTAAGCTTCAAGAGAAAGCAACAAATGGGATGATTCAAAGTTCAGTTCTAATGTATAGATCCATTAAGCCCAGTTATTTAAGACCTATGTGTCAGACAAGATTTTAATTCCAAAGATTGATCTTCTTATTTCCTTCAATGTGAATATGTGAAGTCAAGAAAAATGCTTACCTCTCAGGAATTGGGCCTTATTTCTGGTTTCTCTTAATATCACTGGAGAATGACCTTTCCCAGATAATTAGTTTTTCCTGTTAACTGAAGTCTAACATTTTACTGCATCTAGATGTTATTATATATAATGAGTTTTGAAGTTTCTTTCCTTAATGAAATATAGCTGAAAACAATAAAATATAACTAAAGTCAACTAAAATGACAGTCCTCAAAGTCATAAGTTTGAAAATCAGTTTAGTATGTTGCTCACTATAAACAAGTAGATGTTGATGCAAGATATAGGGGTGAATGTTACCTAGTTCAAGAAGATAATATGAAATGTCACATCTTTGAATTAATAAATTATTTGTAAGAAATTAAGATTTTGCTCATTATACATTACATTGATGTAATAATAATTACAAGTTACTAATAGTAATTACTAATTACACATTGGTGTAATAATATTTCTCTGAAAAATATAGGAATATGCTATTGGATTAGAAACAAATTTGCATATTGCTAATTTCCACTAGGCACTGATGATTAATGAGACCTATCATTCTAGAATACAGTGGAGACTTCTAGAGCTGTTGAGGCAGGATAGAGAACTCCGTGATGGGAGGGATCTTTTGTTCACTTATGTATCTAAAATGCATAGAATAGTGCCTAGCACATGATTAAAGTTGCTCAAACATTTTTTTGGACTGATACCCTCTGGAGCTTAGATTTTAGGTTCAAAATTTTGCTCTGCTACTTTGTAGTATGAGTGTCTATGGTCAGGTATTTAACCTCTCTGTGTATCCCTTTCCTCATCACTAAAGTGATGATCAGGGTAGTTTCTATCTCAAGAGGAATTTTTTGCCTTCTACACTCATACATTAGAATAACATGTTGCAGATAGGAAGTGTTAAAATTATTAAATATTGTATTCATTATTGTTGAATAGCTTATGCTGTTCTCTCAAATGCCCTGGCAGAAAGCAGAATGCATCGCCCTTCTACTGCTAATGTACTTTGGAGATTGTTTATCATGGATAGATGGTTAGACAGTTGTTAGCATCACAGTACTGTGAAGACATTTATCTTCTTTACACTCACTTTGGCTCTTTCTGTATTCTGCTTTCATGGTCCTTGGTGCTAACTGGCCTGACTCTGAACAGTTTTTCTACTCTTCTGGACTATGTTCCTCTTGAGCTCCTATGCTTTGTTGTTTTCCTTTGTTTCTCATTTATCTCTCTTTCTGATATTTTTATCACTATTATATGTCAGTCCTGTGAACTCTAAATGCAGCATATTGCCAAAAAGTCAGTCTCTAGATAATTGAGGCCTTTCTATATTTAAGTCCTTTGGGAATTCTTAGATGATGGCTCCTGGCTTTAGTTAGATGAGCTGGTAAATCTTTATAGAGCTATCTTACTGTGGCCTAACACCAGGCTACTAGCATATCATATAATTAAATGGTTTCTCTATATTTTAACAACCAGACATCATAATGAATCTTGAAGATGGTGCATACAGACATACCAATTTATTTCTTAATGCATTTTTTATGGCTGCCATTGCAGGAAGCTGGAACTGGTCCTGACTGAGTGCATTCAATGTCATTAAAATATAATAGAATTAATGAATAAGCAGTACATAAAAGTCCAAAACCCAACATAACAAATTTGGATAACATAAACATCATAATAGATTTGATACATTCTTTTTCTATACTAATAATAACTCAGCAGACAATAGGCAGTATATTGTTTATTCTGCAGAATTATAAGACTAAAAGTTTGACTAACAAAAGAAAAATTATCTAATGCTTTAAAGGAATTACCCCACACTGAAAATCAGTCTCTCTCTCTTTTTTTAAGGTTTATTTATTTATATGACAGAGAGAGACAGAGAGAGAAAGAGAGAGAGAGCAAGAGAGTGCAAGCAGGGGGAGCTGCAGAGGGAGAGGGAGAAGCAGACTCTCTGCTGAGCAATGAGCCCAGTGTGGGTCTTGGGGCTCCATCCCAGAGCTCTAGGATCATGACGTGAGCCTAATGCAAGACAATTAACCAACTGAGCCACCAGGTACCCCTGAAAATCAGTCTCTTAATCTACTTCTCAATCTCCTTCTCTCTTTCCCCTTACTACCTAAGATTCACCTAAAAATAAAACTAACATAAAATCAATTGTATCATGAGATTGATTGATCAATAGATTGATTTTAACTATTTACTTATTTATTTTTTAAGATCTTCTTTATTTATTTGACAGAGAGATCACAAGTAGGCAGAGAGGCAGGCAGAGAGAGAAGGGGAAGCAGGCTCCTTGCCGAGCAGAGAGCCCAATGTGGGGCTCCATCCCAGGACCCTGAGATCATGACCTGAAAGCAGAGCCTTAACCCACAGAGCCACCCAGGCATCCCTATTTATTTATTTTTAATATTTTCTTTATTTGACAGAGCGAGCAGGAGAACACAAGCAGGGGGAACTACAGAGGGAGAGAGAGAAGCAGGCTCCCTGCCTAGCAGAGCCCAATGTGGGGCTCCATCCCAGGACTCCGAGATCATGACCTGAGCCAAAGGCAGACACTTAACCAACTGAGCCACCCAGGAGCCCTGTGTCCTGAGATTTAAGTGAGGTTTGAGCACTCCAGAAAGCGTACCATAAAGATCACTTGTGGGTGCACAAAGACGGTATTAGTAAATGTCTTAGTTCATTTGAACTAAAATTTGGAGATACTTAACATTAAGTGCTGTATTAATACACTAATCTATATATACAGTTTATAAATCAAAACATCTTATGTGTACACTATCAAACAAATTTGGAGGTTAATACAGTGGGAATAGTTGGCAATTACAGTATGTTGTAGATATTCATTAGTTTTTTAATTCCAAAGTCCTTTCTAAGTTTCTATCATCATTTATATAGTCTTGTTTCTGGGCACCGACTTTTGTAAAAGTAAAAAATAAAAAATCCACAGAAACCACAAGGAAGAAGAAAATGCAATGGCTCATCAAAATAATGAAGTAGCAATTTCTGGATGAAACATAGTCTACCCAGAAATATTGTCACGTCAGGAAAATCAGGTTTTTAAAGCTTAATATTAATGTTTCAGAATGTTCTTACTACATTTACTATTAAACATGGGGATTAAAAGAGCATAATATTGCCTCTTGACAAATTTTTTATAAAGCCTATTTCACATTTTTCACCAAAAATCATTAGATTGTGGAATTCATTCATTCATTTAATATACCAGCTGCTAGTAATAAGGATGATTAAGCCTCACTATTTTTTTTAAAGATTTTATTTATTTATTTGACAGAGATCACAAGTAGGCAGAGAGGCAGGCAGAGAGAGAGGAGGAAGCAGGCTCCCTGCTGAGCAGAAAGCCCGATGCGAGGCTCCATCCCAGGACCCTGGGATCATGACCTGAGCTGAAGGCAGAGGCTTTAACCCACTGAGCCACCCAGGCGCCCCGAGCCTCACTATTTTCAATGAGTTTACAAGCTAAATAAAGAGGCAATAGAGTATGATGAATAAAATAATAGCATTTATAAAACAATATAAATATCATTTTAAAAGTATTTATGAATAGTATTATTTTCTTTTATACAATGCCAATATATAAGAAATATAAGTTTGGAAACTAAGAAGTCAAATTCACCATCATTATAATTTCAGCAAATCAGAGAATTGGTTGATAATCAAAGAGGTGAGTTGTTAATGGCTTTACCAACAAAGCAAATATATGCAAATAAAAACACAAATTAACTGTTTGCTTTTTGAGAACATTTTCACATTTTGAAATAAATGCAACTTGAAATTAATTACATAGGAGATATGATACAGCATTTTATCTGGCATTTTCTACATTATTTGGACATTTACTCACTTTTGGTCATATTTAATTCTGTTCTACATTTCAAGAAAATCACAATGTTTTTTAAAAAGACAAAGACTTATGAGGAAAGTCTAAAAAAAGTCTAGCAAGGTTATTATCAAAAAAACAAAAGACAAAAAGTGTTGCCAAGGATATGGAGAAAATAGAACCCTTGTACACTATTGGTAGGAAGGCAAAATGGTATAATCACTATGGAAAATAGTATGGAGCTTTCTTAAAAAATTAAAAATACAACTACCATATGATCCAACAATTCCACTTGTGGGTATATATCCAAAAGAATTTAAATCAGAGTCCCAAAGAAATATTAACGTACCTATGTTCTTTACAGCACAATTCACAATAGCTAAGATATGGAAATACTCAAATATCCCTTAACAGATGAATGGGTAAACAAAACATGGTATATACACACAATGAAATTTTACTCAGACTTAAAAAAGAAGGAAATTCTGCAATATGTTGCAACATGAATATACCTGCGGACATTATGCTAAATGAACCAAACCAGTTCTGGAAGTACATATACTGCCTGATTCTAATTCTATAAGATACCTAAGTAGAAAGTGGTTCCAAGGGGAGGACAGGAGGAGAAAAAGGGACGTTGCTAATCAGTGGGCATAAAGTTTTAATTATACAAAATGTATTAGTCAGGGTTCACCAGAGAAAAAGAAACAATAGTGTATATGGATGATAGATAGATAGGTAGATGATAGATATAAAAAGATATATAGAGATATATATGTATATACATATATAGGCAATTGATAAAGATATAAATATATAGTTGCAGATTTATTATAGGAATTGGCTCATGTATTATAGAAGCTGAGAAGTCCCACAATCTGCCATCTTCAAGCAGGAGAGCTGTAAAAGCTGGAGGGGTAATTCAGCTTGATTCTGAAGGCCCGAGAATCTGAGGGCCAATATATAGTAAGTCCTGGTTTGAGTCCAACCAAAATCCCAAGAATCAGGAGCACTAATGTCGGAGGGCATAAGTTAGATGCCTCAGTTCAAGCAGAGTGAATTCTCCCTTCCTCTAATTTTATTCTGTTCAAGCCCTCAACAGATTGGAGATGCCTACCTGCACTGCTGAAGGTCATGTCTACAAACTCAAATGCTGATCTTCTCCAGAGGCACAGTTACAGACACACCCAGAAATAACATATATCAGGCTTCTTTGCATTCCTTAGCCTAGTCCAGTCTACACATAAAATTGCCTGGGTGGCTCAGTGGGTTGGGCCTCTGCCTTCGGCTCAGGTCATGATCTCAGGGTCCTGGGATCGAGACCCACATCAGGGTCTCTGCTCAATGGGGAGCCTGCTTCCCCCTCTCTCTCTGCCTGCTTCTCTGCCTACTTGTGATCTCTCTCTCTCTCTCTCTGTCAAAAAAATAAATAAATAAAAATCTTCAAAAAAAAAAAAAAACACAGGACCTAAAGATCTTCTGTACAATATTATGCCTACTGTATTGTGCATTTAAAAATCTGCTAAGAGAGTAGATTTCATGCTGAGCTTTCTTACTATAGTAAAATAAAATAATGTTTTCAAAGATAGTACTCTTACAAGTAAAACCAAAAACTCAATGGCTTGTCAAAACTTTTGTTTTTAACAAAAAATTTAGTGATTTTTTTAGTCACTATCAAATCAAGTTACTATCAAATCATTATTAAATCAAAAGTTTTAATTTAGTAGAAAAATTGAAATGAGATATTCTGACAATAGGCAGGTCTTCTCTAGGAAAGATTTCGTGAACCCAGACTCCTTTTTTCATCTCATAGATTTGTCATTTCCAGCTTGTGGGTCTCAAGTTTGCCATACTCATCTATCAGGCCAGCAAAGAAGGAAAGATCAGAATGGTTTGTACATGAATTTTAGTGGTCAGACCTGGGTCCAGAACTTATTACTTACACACACATTCCAACTAAGCTCATTTAGTTGGGCCACATCTAACTTAAAGGTAGGGAAGAAATGCTGTCTACTTCTGGGTCAAGGAAATAGATGACCAGCAAGTCAATCTCTAACACAAACCTTACTCAGTAAAATTAAATTCAGTGTAGGTTTTTGTGGAATTGGTTTTGTAAGATTAAACTTACCATAGGACATAAAGATTGTCTAAATAAGAAGTAATTCTTATTCAGATTCAAGGCCATCTTAATAGCATTTTTTATATGATAGCATTTTTGTAGTTCATTAACTTTTACTCTGAGCAAAGCTAGAGCAATGTTGGGATTTTTTGTAATTTTGGGGCGCTGGTACAACATATTTATGAGAATATATTGTGTTATATGAAGAATTGACATTTTTTCAATAATAATATTTTGATTTTTTAAAAATAGGAATATAACATTAAGCTGATGATAGAATCATGGGCTTTTATTTAGGGGAATATTTCCTCACACAGTTCAAACTCCTTTCTCTGACTTTTCTTGGCTTCCTGCAATATGATGAACATTTCTCTATTTTCGTCACAAGATGGCATTAAAACTCACATTTGATGACTTCATTAGGAAGGAAATGGAATTTAGTCAACATTAGGAAATTCTCAGGAAAAACAATTACCACTATCAGGAAAAGAAAAGGGGTTAACTACTATTAAATTCAAACAAATAGTGGTAAATTTCAAATAAAACATAAAGAGTGGACTCTATTATGAGGGAAACAAAGGAGTCACTCAGGGAAGTTAATAAGAGTATATCTGAGTAGTAGAAATGGGATAGGATTTTTTAGACAGCTCAATTAAAAATAAAACCCAGCTAATAATTACAGTTTACTGAGATCAAATGCAGTGTCTGGATTTATAATCTTTTTTTTTTTTCCAGAAAATGTTGAACCAGTGATAGTAAAAAATGTTCAGTTCTAACACATAACTCTAAAGCATGCCACAATAGAAGACAACACATTTACAGGTGGGCAGTAAAATAGACATTATACTATCCCAAATTTATTCAAGAAAATGCAATGGCAAATATCCATAACATTTATGTTATTCTTTGTTTCTATTACAGAAAAAATATAATATAGTCACAACCTACTATTTCAATTATCAATAAAGAATATAATACCTTAAATAAAGCCTCACTTGCAGGAGTATTTGGTGGTTATGTTAAGGATGAAAATAATAAACATTTTAAGATGATCTGGTTTGCTTTTTAAATACAGGAAACTGAAAAGATGAACAAATAGTTGACAGTGTGCATTTACTTTACATTAGCAAGATTATTTTGGATACCTATAATTTAACTCACATAGTGTCTTGAAACTGTGACTCATGAAATTTATTTTTATTTTAGGATGTCTAGTAACTTAATTCACTGATCAGTGAATTCACTGGTAATTAAACAGTTAATCTTTCAGAAATAATTTATATATAGCAGCTAGATTTTTAACTCAAAATATTTTTTAAACATAAAATATCCATCATTTCCTTTAAAATTCAAATTCAACTTAAAATTTACCTCCTCTTAGGACACTTATCAACCAATCCATCTAAAATTTAATCATTTTCTACTTTACTCAACAATGTTTAAAGTAATCTGATCATGTTATTAAGGATTTTGCTTTGCTCTACCTTTCATACCACTCTGTAATACTTTTTTAAATTAATCTGTCATATTTATATATATGGCCTAGAACAATAAGGCCTATAGAATACAGTTGCAATGATCAAGGAATATTTTTATTTTGTTTTATTTTATTTTTATTTTCTTGTGGTATGAATACAACATGGGATCTAGCCTCTTTTTTTTATTATTATTTCTTTTCAGCGTAACAGAATTCATAGTTTTTGCACCACACCCAGTGCTCCATGCAATGCGTGCCCTCCATAATACCCACCACCTGGCTCCCCCATGGGATCTAGCCTCTTAACAGAATTTTAAGTGTACAATACAATATTTTAATTTATAGGCACAATGTTGTACAGTAGGTCAGTGATTGATCATTTCCCAAGTTATACCTATGTGTGAAAATGCCCAACTGTAACAAACTGGATACTATGTTCAAACTACTGTTTCATAACTGTCTTCCTTCTTCTTTTTTTTAAAGATTTTATTTATTTATTTGACAGAGAGAGAGGTCACAAGTAGGGAGACAGAGACAGAGAGGGGAAGCAGGCTCCCTGCTGAGCAGAGAACCTGATGCAGGCTTCCATCCCAGGACCTGAGATCATGACCTGAGCCAAAGGCAGAGGCTTAAACCACTGAGCCACCCAGGCACCAACTGTCTTCCTTCTTATAAGAAGAGTATTCTTTGGGATATTAAAAACAAAACAAAACAAAATTTTTCTCACTTTTCACAGAGGAACAAGGAATGTCAAATGATTTCCCCAGTTGTTTCCATCATATCTGCATGCACAGCTCTTTTTGGAAAGTCCATTATGACAATTTTCTGCTTCTACCTACTCCTTCCTCCTTAGAACACACTCTTCCCTTGACTGCCATAATCCCACAATTTAATGTTTTCTTTGTATGTCTCCAGAGGTTCCTCTTTCTCTCAATCTCTCAATTTTGAAGTTTCTCAAAGGTTTGTCTCTTATTATAATGTCTTTTGCCTTTGATATGTCATCCACTTCCAGGGATTCGATCCTCTCTCTTCTTAATATGTACCCAGATTACAGTTACTCCTCTAATCACCAGGCTAACAAATCAAATGGCCTACTAAATATCTCCATCTCAATTTCTTACATGCATTTATATAGAAACATAACCAAAATGGAACTTACAATCCTTCCTAAAACTTAAAGTCCTCCATAAGTCAACAGTGATGTCCCATTAGCCACATACAACAGCCAGGACTCACAGCTGACACCTCCATCACTTATATTCTCTATATCCTGTCAAATCATCTGACTCTACCAATTCTATTAAATATATCTTGAAATGTTCAACAACTTCCATTTCAACAGCCACCATCATGGCCCAATAGTTCTTACTACTTTGTTTTATACTACTCAGTTGATTCAAAATAAACTTAGAATGAAGTAAAAAAAAAAATTAAAACACCTATCCAACTCTGTAATATGATTCTGTATAATACATCTCTCTTGTATAATCATTTATTTTCCTCCTTTGCTCACTGTGTTGATGATTAATGTATATAATAGCATTCCATTCAATCCTAAGGGCAAGTTCTATTTTCTTTGGCTTTGGGTCCTCAGAATGGTCTTTCTAGCTACCCTTGGAAAACACATCCTTCAAATCCTTATATGTCACTTACTCAAGGAAATCTCCCTCAGTCTCTTAATTTAGCTATTTATCCTCAGTGTAGACTCTCATGTCAACCTGCCCTTCTTCATTTGTAGTTTTTATTGTAGTTGCTTAATGACTTGTTTTTCCACTCAGGCTCAAATATCTATCCTCACTATCTATTATATTATCTGATATATAAAGATGCTCCTCACTATCTATTAAAGTGTCTAATATATAAGAGATACTAAAAAATAGTTATGGAATGAATTAATTGATGAACAACAAATAAATAATTTTGCTAGGCACATACTGAACCCTCATGGTTGTTAAAAAGGTACATTTTTCCTGCACCACCCAAATCTTTTCCCTTATTCAGGGGCCAAGTTGAGTGACTCTGTAACTGGATGCTGTGAGATTTTGATTGAGATATTTCCCTGTGCCAGAAATTTCTGAATGGTACAAAGATTACAACAGAGATAGAGCTCTGATGATAATAACGTAACTAAATCCTCCAGGGACAGTTCACAGACAGGCTCATTCTAAGCATGAGAGCTTCTGTGGCATACCTGTGTAAAGATTCTTAAATTGGGCTGCAAATTAGAATCACCTGGGGAACATTGAAAAAATACCACTACCTGGGCTCCACTCCAGACGATTTAATTCATAATACCTGTGGGTAGGATTTGTCCATCAAGTTTTGTTTGCTGCTTTAATGTTTACAAGTAATACTACTATGCATCCTATTATAAAAAGTATAACAGTGGCTACAAACATGACTTGTCATTAGAATACTTTGGGGTCATTTAAATAAAATAGACAATTTCTAGACCCATCCCTGGAGTTAACTGATTTAGTTGGACTGGAATGGGACTCAATTAATATGTATTTTAAAGCTGTCCTGGTGATTTTGTTATTGAGGGAGATTTATGAAACACTGATCTATAAAAATGAACCCACTGTTAAATTTTATCAATAAAATCCCCAGAATCCATTACCCTGAAAAAGTAAGAACAGAAAAAAAAAAAAAAAAGTAAGAACAGAATTTATATCATAGGGAGTGAAAACTCTTGCTAAAAAAAAAAACCACATTCTTTATCAAAGATATCTCTTTTCCGTACCATTTTGTAAGTTCAAAATCAGTTTTCAAGTTAAAAATAAGTGAAAAAGTTAATTTAGGTTGGGAAAGTTTTAAGAATTTTCTCTCAAAAATATGTTTATTGAAGGTATTGTTAACTATCTTTGGTTAGCTATACTAGCAACTTATTATACAGGAAAGAGGAAATATAGAATGATAGTCACAGAAGTTCTACCACTTGATATGACATTACTCTAAAATGTACATATCATTAAAATCTTAGTTTAAGGTGAACAAAATATTTTACACAAGAATCATTTGTTGTAAAACACACACACACACAGAGAAAATAACTTAGGTGGAACATGGGTTGTGAGGCAGTGATGATTCCAAAAAACAAATGAGACAATTATTACAGAAATAAAAGGATTGAGAACAAAAAAGGGTCAAACATAAAGGAGGTTACAAATGGAAAGGCAAACATTAAGGTTAATGTTTCAGCCTTCCGGAATCTCTTGGCTTCTCTACCCTCCCTGTCTTTCCCCCTTTCCTCCTGTTTTATTATCTCTTAATTCTTTTCTTGAACAAGGCCTACCTCTAATTTACTACTGAATATCTGGTCAAATTATTAAGAAAAAAACTATTCAGCTTCATTAGGTTCTGAATAGCGAGTGGGTTGGTTGGTCTTGCTCTTGATCTACTTCAATAAGATATGGCCTAAAGTGGCAGAATTATGGCTCCTAGTTTTTTCAGGAATACCAGCTCACCACTTATATACAAGAGTGAAGCCACTGTCTCTCCTTTTCCTCCAGAGAGAAAAGTGAAAAAACTCTGCTCCTTTGACATGAGATGGAAAGACTCTGGGTTCTTACCTGAACTTTTGGGATACAAATACACCTTTTTAAGGCCTACATAAACTCTAGGTGTCTTCTACTCCTTTGAGCTGGAGATGTATCCAAGTCTGGGCTTTATCTCTTTGGAAATATGGATCCCAAGTTGCTCTGGGATAGTGATCTGATCTTCATAATATCTCGGTAAATTAACCTAATGTAAAAAAAAAAAAAACTTTTTTGCAGCAGACATTGTTAAAAATAACAAAACAGGACACCTGGTGGTTCAGTCAGTTGGGCATCTGTCTTCAGGTACTGTGATGATCCCAGGGTTCTGGGATGGAGTCCCACATCAGGCTCCCTGCGAAGCCTCTTTCTGCCTGCTGCTCCCCCGTTGTGCTCTCTTTCTCACCCTCTGACAAATAAATAGATAAAAATCTTTTAAAAATAGCAAAACAGTCTTATTTAAAGCTACTTCATTAGAGGAAAGAAACTTCAGGCTATAACATAGTTCAACTCCAAATTTAGCAAACATAGCAGGCCATCATGCAGAGTGAGGGGGTCACTGGATAGAAAGTTACTAACAGGAACTTGATCAACTATCAGAGTTCAGGTAATTTTTGCTAAAATAACTTAGCAGGATTCTTGCCAAGAGCAGTCCAAGAATTAGATCTCAAAGATGGGGCACAACGAAATTGATCAGATATCAATGGTGGGGATGTTTTTGCTAATCTGGCTTAGCAGAATTCTTCGCTAAAACTGGGCTGGCCAAATGCAGGATAGCAAGTCAAGAAGGAGGCTCATCAAGAAGAGGGCTCAGAGGAGGCTGACTAAAATTTGGTTAAAGAGAGTCTTTACCGCTAGGGAATGATTCTGACTGCAATCATTTAGCTTTATTGGAAATTAAGAGAAACTTTATTATCCTTTCATGTCATATTAGATAAATGAATAAGGATCTAATTTTTATAATATATGAATACTGAAATGTTTCTAGGAGAAATGAAAATTCCCATCAGTATGTGGTATAATTTTCCAGGTCTAAGAAATACTAAAAAATCTAAGGAGGTTCTGTGTCTCCACAATGTGGGGATTTGAATTCAGTGAGTTTACCCACAATGAAACTTAATCTGGTGCCAACTCAAAAACAAACAGCTCTTTTAATTTTCTACAACCTAGAGAAATAATTACCTATTTTGTGGCTATATTTTTATATAATCAAAATAATACATTATTTCAGAGAGAGACCTATTAGATTCATTTTAAAACAAAAAATAGTGTTTGTTTTTCATGCTCCATTTCTGGCTTGTAAAAGGAATAAAGGTACTTTTGTCCATTCAGTTTCTAAAAAATTAAAGTTTGATGATCCGAAGTTAAATCAGTTAAGATGCTTTTGACCACAAGTAACAGATTACCTGCCTGAAGTGACTTAAGCAATAGTTTTTTTTTCATTAACTCATACAATAAGAATCTTATTAGTAGATCTATGATTATAAGAATTAGTAGATCTAAGATTATAAGAATATTATAAGTAGATCTATGATTAATATGACAGTTCAGCAATGTCATCCAGAACCCACATACTTTCTAATCCTTTCTATGCTGTCTCGAAGTTGTTGGACTTTTATCCTTAAGCTTGTCAACATACAGTAGCAACATGACTACTTCAGATCTAATGATCACATTAGATCCTTCCCTGGGACTTCCCAGCAGACATCGTCTTTTGAATAACAGTCATAAATCCAGTAAATGACAAAAAAGAAGAAAATTGAAATTACCAGTGTAGGCTAGTCATGATTCCTCATCTTGACCTGGGCACGTTGGAATTCTATAAACCAAGGAAAATACGGAAACACCTTTAGAACAATAAGGCAATCAACAGTAACTGCCACACCCGTGTCAGTTACAGTGTAGAGAAATAGGTATTCTCATCACCTGTTAGCAGGACTGTAAAATCTCAGAAGACTACTTACCAACATTTCTAAAAATTGAAAAAGTAGCAAATGTTATGAGAAATAAAATTAATTATCAGTGATAGCAACAAATAGGGAATAACAAATGATTTTATGAGCTACTATCAGATATTGAAATGAATAAACTGATAGCTTGTATTAAACAGAGCCTGCATGAAGTGGACTGAGGCTCTGAAGAGAAGAGCAGAGGGCTCAGAAAGTCAACGGATCAAAGAAAAGTCACTTCTGCCACGTGAGTGTTGGCAAGGGATTGTTGGCTTGAGTTTCACCAAGAGAAGAGAAAGAGGAGGCCTCAGCTGCAAAAGGCTGGAGGTTTATAGGCAGATGGCCATGAACAGATAGCAACTAGCTAGAGAAATGCATGCAATTCAACAAGAATGCGGGGAAGAAGTGTCTAGCCATGTGGAGGCCTTTGTAAGAACAAAAACAGTTTTACCAGAGTTAATTTCAACATCTGCTAAGCTCACAGAACACAGATGATAATTTATAAAAGTGTCAGTTAAGTAAGACCTTTCCAGCCTCCTTAAGCTTTCCTGTTTCCTATAGTACTCTGACCATGTGGAGTTCAGAAACCACACTTGACAGGCTGGAAGAGAAGGAGAAAAAGGACAAGATGAATGATAAAAACACAAAGAGGATGACTACCCTCTTTCCCACTGTTAGCAACCATTCTGTAGCCAGCCCAAACCAGGGGAAAAGAGATGTTTTCAACTGGAATGAAGTATTACTGAAATGAAACTGTTTGGGGGCTAGAAGTTACTGGAAGAGTTTTCTTCATGAACATGATTAGAAAATTCATAAGGTTTGCACAAGTTTCCAGGGAAAAGAGAGCAATGATAAGTTTCACAAATAATGTTTAGAAAGACATTCGAAGAAGAGAAATAAAGGAACTTAATGATTGTACCTAGGAATCTTTCTACTTCTTTATTCTTTCATTTAATGGACATGCTGTATATAGTATTTCATATATGAAACCTATATGATACATTCATATATACACACTTAGAAACATATAAATAGGTATTAATTTTTTTCTGCAGTAATAATAAACTTCTCAACTGTTATTTTGAGAGAGTATGGAGATATTGTGCTTAATTTTGCAATATGATTTTTTACTATATTTGTGTATATATGGATACTAATTTGTATATTATACATATATATTTATGCATATTCATTTTATGTATATGCATACTATATATACATACATATACATATAGTACATATGTGTATGCGAGCATATACAAGTGTATTCGTGCAAATTTTCAAGGATTAAGAGGATGAGATATTTGTGGTCCATTTGGGGAATATTTTCCTATTTTGCTTTTCTGAATTAAAGGAAAAACTAATAAATGTTTTTAAAAGTGAAAAAGGAGAGGGAGATTCTTAATCTCAAGATACTCTTCTTGGTTATATTGAGATTCAGTGATATGGAAAGGAAACAATAATTCTCCCTCACTCATGGAGTAAAAGTTAGACATATTATGGGTAAGCATCTAAAATATCCATTGGATTTGTTAAAGATAAAGCTTAATTACACATATACTACATGTTTGAGAAGGCAAAGAAATTGTATATTTTTCCAGCATCAGATCTTGAGGGTAGTAGAGATTCAGATTATTATATTATATTATACATTGTATTATATTATGATATAATATAATTATATTATTATATTATAAATATCAGATTATTAAGTTTGTAATATTTTTAAGTAGATGCATTCTTTATTGTTTATATACCAAAAATTTAATTTTTCAATACTTCAATAGATGACTAGTTAAAAAACGGGTTAAAAGAGTATGCTCTTATTTCTGTGAAGAAATAATGCAAATTAAAATAATAGAGGAAATATAACTTCTGTTCCTGGCATTTGTAGCATATCTGTTTGAAAAACAGAAGGATAATTTTATACATATTGTATAACATATGTGATTTTAATTTTTTAAGCTAGATACATTGCCAATCTGTCTGCAAACACATTTTTAATCCTGAAAAAGAAATGTGTTAAAGATTTTAAATTACATATAAATGGATACAGAAAAGTAAAAGGCATTTCTGGCATTTTATTTTTCCTTTATGTCAAACTTTTACTTAAAGAGGTATCCAATTCAATTTTTCTATGCATTTTCTGGTTCCATATCATGCCAATAGTTTGCCACTCTATTTATGCCCTGACAATGTTGTATGTAGTAATATGGCAATTATATTAAATAATACTTTACATGTTAGCTAGACAGACCAGTCTGATAAGAGGAAAGTTTAAAGCAAGAGAAAAGAAGTGATTGCCACAAAGACTCAAAGTCCATTGTAGGCAAAACTACAACGCACAGCGAGATTTCTTTCTGCCATCACGGTGTTTTAAAAAATATGTATATGCACATATCAATGTCTCTTTTCTCATTAGCATTTTTCACATGTTCCAGCATCCTAGCTTTCTCTTCTTTTTTTTCCCTGTATTAGATATTATTGAAGTTTAATGTGTATAGAGAAATTAAAAGTGTACATATAAAAACATTTTCATGAAGGAAATATACCTGTTAACCAGCAGCCACATAAAAAGTTAAATTTTACTAATATTTAAGAAGAGCCTTGTTTTTGTCCCATATTCACTAAACCCCTAAAGTAAATCACTGACCTGAGTACAAATGGCATAAAATTTTTGTGTTTTTGAGTTTCATGTAAATGGTATAATTTAGTATGTACCCTTTCGTATCTGACTTCTTTAACAAAACACACTTTATTCTTTTTCCACCTTTCTTTTGTGTTTTATTTGGGATTCATGTGTACTTTTAGATTACATTTTACCTTTACTACCGTAAAGGTATTACTATTGTAAGATGTTTCTTATGTAAATCATTTTTATTGTTTTAATTGTTGCTTGGGTTTGAAATATGCAATATCTTTAAATTACTACAGTTAAATTTCCAATTACAGTACAGTACATCAAGTATAATATAAGAATCTATAATAGTATATATATCATTTCCCCATAACTCGATTTTGTGCTATATTTGTTATACATTAATGTTAATTTCATGCATATTATTGTGTGTAATTATAGAAAATTCATTTTAATTTCTAAAAAGTATTTTATTTTAAGAAAATACCACAATATATTTATCCACTCTACTCTTGACAGACATTGGAGTTGATTCTAGTGTTTGATTATTAAACTAGTGCTGAAATTTTTGTTTCTGCTCTTTGTTATACATACATTTACACAAGTATTTTTACTCAGTGTATTTCAAGGAATGAGATTTCTAGATTATGGAGCCAGTATTGAGTTTTACTAGATGCTCCCAGTGTTCCAATTTGGTTGTATAAATTTAACACTTCATTTAGTAGTGTTGCAGCCTACTTTAAACATTTTGATTATTGGCATCTGGCACTTAATTGTTCCATCACCTAATAAAAGAAGAGTTTAAAATTTCCTTTTTTTTGGTCTTAATTTTTTTTATTTTGCTAATATGTCAAACTTACAGGAAATTTATAATAGGAATAAAAATAATAATACAAAGAAATCTTAGCTGCCAATATTCACTACCTCAAACCGCCAAATGCTAACATTTTACATTTACTTTATATCTATCCACCTTGCTATACTTCTTTTTTTTTTCCCCCCCAGAGGACTTTTTTTTTTATTAATTTCATTTCTTTTCAGCATAACAGAATTCATAGTTTTACAACACACGCAGTGCTCCATGCAATGCGTGCCCTCCATAATACCCACCACCTGGCTCCCCCAAACTCCCCCCTCCCCCCTCCCCGCCCCTTAAAAACCTCAGGTTGTTGGGGTGCCTGGGTGGCTCAGTGGTTTAAAGCCTCTGCCTTCAGCTCAGGTCATGATCCCAGGGTCCTGGGATCGAGCCCCGCGGCGGGTTCTCTGCTCAGCAGGGAGACTGCTTCCTCCTCTCTCTGCCTGCTTCTCTGCCTACTTGTGATTTTTGTCAAATAAATAAACAAAATCTTTAAAAAAAAAAACAACCCTCAGGTTGTTTTTCAGAGTCCATAGTCTCTCATGGTTCATTTCCCCCCCAATTTCCCTCAACTCCCTTCTCCTCTCCATCTCCCCATGTCCTCCGTGTTATTTGTTATGCTCCTCAAATAAGTGAAACCATATGATAATTGACTCTCTCTGCTTGACTTATTTCACTCAGCATAATCTCTTCCAGTCCTGTCCACGTTGCTACAAAAGTTGGGTATTCATCCTTTCTGATGGAGGCATAATACTCCAAAGTGTATATGGACCACATCTTCCTTATCCATTAGTTCGTGGAAGGGCATCTTGGCTCTTTCCACAGTTTGGCGACCATGGCCATTGCTGCTATAAACATTGGGATACAGATGGCCCTTCTTTTCACCACATCTGTATCTTTGGGGAAAATGCCCAGTGGTACAATTGCAGGGTCATAGGGAAGCTATATTTTTAACTTCTTGAGGAATCTCCACACTGTTCTCCAGAGTGGCTGCACCAACTTGCATTCCCACCAACAGTGTAAGAGGGTTCCCCTTTCTCCACATCCTCTCCAACACACGTTGTTTCCTGTCTTACTAATTTTGGCCATTCTAACTGGTGTGAGGTGGTATCTCAATGTGGTTTTAATTTGGTTAAAATGTTTCCTGTCTTACTAATTTTGGCCATTCTAACTGGTGTGAGGTGGTATCTCAATGTGGTTTTAATTTGGTTAAAATTTAATTTAATTTAATTTTAATGGCTAGGGATGATGAATATTTTTTCATGTGTCTGATAGCCATATGTCTGTCTTCATTGGAGAAGTGTCTGTTCATATCTTCTGCCCATTTTTTGATATGATTATCTGTTTTGTGTGTGTTGAGTTTGAGAAGTTCTTTATAGATCCTGGATATCAACCTTTTGTCTGTATTGTCATTTGCAAATATCTTCTCCCATTCCGTGGGTTGCCTCTTTGTTTTGTTGACTGTCTCCTTTGCTGTGCAGAAGCTTTTGATCTTGATGAAGTCCCAAAAGTTCATTTTTGCTTTTGTTTCCTTTGCCTTTGGAGACATATCTTGAAAGAAGTTGCTGTGGCTGATATTAAGGAGGTTACTGCCTATGTTCTCCTCTAGGATTCTGATGGATTCCTGTCTCACATTGAGGTCCTTTATCCATTTCGAGTTTATCTTTGTGTACAGTGTAAGAGAATGGTCGAGTTTCATTCTTCTATATATAGCTGTCCAATTTTCCCAGCGCCATTTATTGAAAAGACTGTCTTTTTTCCACTGTATATTTTTTCCTGCTTTGTCAAATATTATTTGACCATAGAGTTGAGGGTCCATATCTGGGCTCTCTACTCTGTTCCATTGGTCTATGTGTCTGTTTTGATGCCAGTACCATGCTGTCTTGGTGATCATAGCTTTGTAGTAAAGCTTGAGATCAGGTAATGAGATGCCACCAGTTTTATTTTTGTTTCTCAACATTACCTTAGTGATTTGGGGTCTCTTCTGATTCCATACAAATTTTATGATTATTTGCTCCAGTTCTTTGAAAAATACTGGTGGAATTTTGATGGGAATGGCATTAAAAGTATAGATTGCTCTAGTTAGTATAGACATTTTAACAATGTTTATTCTTCTGATCGAAGAACACGGAATGGTCTTCCATCTTTTTAAGTCTTCTTAAATTCCTTTCATGAGTGTTCTGTAGTTCCTTGAGTACAGATCCTTTACCTCTTTGGTTAGGTTTATTCCCAGGTATCTTATGGTTCTTGGTGCTATAGTAAATGGCATCGATTCTCTAATTTCTCTTTCTGTATTTTCAATGTTAGTGTATAAGAACGCCACTGATTTCTGTACATTGACTTTGTATCCTGCCACGTTACTGAATTGCTGTATGAGTTCTAGTAGTTTGGGGGTGGAGTCTTTTGGGTTTTCCATATAAAGTATCATGTCATCTGCAAAGAGAGAGAGTTTGACTTCTTCCTTGACAATTTGGATACCTTTTACTTCTCTTTGTTGTCTGATTGCTGTTGCTAGGACTTCTAATACTATGTTGAACAAGAGTGGTGAGAGTGGGCATCCTTGTCTTGTTCCTGATCTCAATGGGAAGGCTGTGAGCTTCTTCCCATTGAGGATGATGTTTGCTGTGGGTGTTTCATAGATAGATTTTATGAAGTTGAGGAATGTTCCCTCTATCCCTATACTTTGAAGCATTTTAATCAGGAACCGATGCTGGATTTTGTCAAATGCTTTTTGTGCATCAATTGAGAGGACCATGTGGTTCTTCTCTCTTCTCTTATTGATTTGTTCTATCACATTGATTGACTTGCGAATGTTGAACCACCCTTATAAGCCAGGGATGAATCCCACCTGGTCATGGTGGATGATCTTTTTAATGTGATGTTGGATCCTGTTTGCTAGGATCTTGTTGAGAATCTTTGCATCCATATGCATCAGTGATATTGGTCTGAAATTCTCCTTTTTGGTGTGGTCTTTGCCTGGTTTGGGGATCAGGGTAATACTGGCTTCATAAAAAGAGTCTGGAAGTTTTCCTTCTGCTTCAATTTTTTGGAACAGCTTCAGGAGAATAGGTGTTATTTCTTCTTTAAAAGTTTGGTAGAATTCCCCACGGAATCCGTCAGGTCCTGGGACTGTTGTTTTTTGGGAGGTTTTGGATCACTGCTCCAATCTTGTTACTAGATATCGGTCTCTTCAGGTTGTCAATTTCTTCCTGGTTCAATTTTGGGAGTTTATATTTTTCCAGGAATGCATCCATTTCATCTCGGTTGCTTAACTTATTGGCATATAACTGTTGATAATAGCTTCTGATGATTGTTTCTATTTCCTTGGTGTTAGTTGTAATCTCTCCCTTTTCATTCATAATTTTATTAATTTGAGCTTTCTCTCTTTTCTTTTGGATTAGTGTGGCCAATGGTTTATCGATCTTATTGAATCTTTCAAAAAACCAGCTTCTAGTTTTATTGATATGTTCTACTGTATATCTAGTTTCTAGCTCATTGATCTCTGCTCTAATCTTGATTATTTCCCTTCTTGTGTGTGGAGTTGGTTTAATTTTTTGTTGATTTTCCAGTTCTTTAAGGTGTAGAGACAGCTGATGTATTCTGGCTTCTTCAGTTTTTTTGAGGGAGGCTTGTATGGCTATGTATTTCCCCCTTAGGACCAACTTTGCTGTATCCCATAGGTTTTCAACCGAAGTGTCTTCATTCTCATTGGTTTCCATGAATTATTTAAGTTCTTCTTTGATCTCCTGGTTGATCCAAGCATTCTTAAGCAAGGTGGTCTTTAGCTCCAGGTGTTTGAATTCCTTCCAAAGTTCTCCTTGTCGTTGAGCTCCAGTTTCAAAGCATTGTGATCTGAGAATATGCAGGGAATAATCTTAGTCTTTTGGTATCGGTTGAGTCCTGATTTGTGACCCAGTATGTGGTCTATTCTGGAGAAGGTTCCATGTGCACTTGAGAAGAATGAGTATTCTGTTGTTTTAGGGTGGAATGTTCTGTATATATCTATGAAGTCCATCTGGTCCAATGTGTCATTCAATGCTTTGTTTCTTTATTGATTTTCTGCATGGATGATCTGTCTATTATTGAAAGGCATGTTAAGATCTCCTACTATCAATGTATTCATATGAATATAACTCGTTACCTTGATTAATAGTTTTCTTATGTAATTGGCTGCTCCCATATTGGTGGCATAGATATTTACAATTGTTAGATCATCTTGGTGGATAGTCCCTTTAAGAATGATGTAGTGTCCATCTGTATCTCTGTCTACAGCCTTTAGTTCAAAAACTAATTTATCTGATATGAGAATCGCTACCCCGGCCTTCTTTTGAGGCCCATTGACATGAAAGATGTTTCTCCATCCCTTCACTTCCAATCTGAGTGTATCCTTAGGTTCAAAATGGGTCTCCTGAAGACAACATATGGATAGGTCCTCTCATTTTATCCAACCTGCAACCCTGTGTCATTTTATGGGCGCATTCAGGCCATTCACATTGAGAGTGATTATTGATAGATACGTTTTTATTGACATCGTGTTACCTTTGGAGTCTTTCTTTCTGTAGGTTGTCTCTATATTTCTGTACTCTGATATTCTTGGGATATTTCCTCTTTTATAGAACCCTGCTTAATATTTCCTGCAATGTTGGCTTGGTGTTTACAAACTCTTTTAAGCCTTCCCAGTCTTGGAAACTCTTTATCTCTCCATCCATTTTGAATGTCAGTCTTGCTGGATAAACTATTCTTGGCTGCATGTTCTTCTCATTTAGTGCCCTGAATATATCTTGCCAGCCCTTTCTGGCTTGACAGGTTGCTGTGGACAGGTCTGACATTATTCTGATGGGCTTTCCTCTGTACGTAAGGAGCTTCTTTGTCCTAGCTGCCTTCAAGAGAGTTTCTCTAGAATTATAATTCCTCATTCTTACTATCAGGTGTCTCGAGGTGTTTCGAGAATCTAAAATCTTGGGTGGGGGGGGACCGTTCTGCCTCTAGTACATGAACGCTGTTTCCATTTGTGATATTTGGAAAATTTTCATGAAGAACGTGTTCGACAATATCTTCTAGACTTCTTTCTTTCTCCTCCCCTTCAGGTATTCCAATAATTCTGACGTTGGAACGTTTCATGGCATCATTTATTTCCCTGAATCTGTTTTCGTGGCTTCTAAGCTGTTTGTTCCAGGTTTCCTCCTGATCCTTTCTCTCTATCTGTTTGTCCTCCAGATCACTAATTCTATCTTCTGTCTCAGTTACCCTAGTTTTTAGAGAATTTAGATTAGATTGGAACTCATTGAGAGCCTTGTGAACATCATCCCTGGTGGCTTTCAGTTCAGCCCTAATATTGTGAACATCATCCCTGGTGGCTTTCATTTCTGCCCTAATCAATTCCATTTGGTCATCCATGGCTTTCTCCAACCTAGCTGTTGCCTG